>ML367842.1:0-66559 GCA_005239505.1 Nicotiana paniculata
CCCCACAACAGTGCACAAAACAGTAGTGTAGATGACTGAAATTCACCCTTTAAAGGGTATACAACATGTGGTCAAAAGGGCAATAGAGAAGAGAATCCGAACCCTTATATGGTCTGATTCAGTCTCTAAGAGCCAAGAATAGTCAAAATGTTCAAATGAATGCTATTTAAAGTGTTGGTATGGTGGTTAGAAATGTTGAGTAGGTTTGTATCTCTGGGCTTTGAATCAGACTCTCCTTCATAGTTAGATTCAATCTAAGAAAGATACATAAAAACCTGTTGCTTTCCTTCCTGCCGAACCTATGATCACTTACCAAAATCTGGTTGTCTTTCTATGTATGATCACAACAGAAGGATTCTCTGTTGAAGGCTTCTTGTGATTAATTCCATATCCTTGAAGTCATAACAAAGTCATTTAGCCAACATTAAAAGGATAGTGAATCTGAACTCTCATAGTGGTCAAATTCACCCTGTATTTTAGATATTTAGAAAGTAGTTGATCACCCTTCGAGGGTATAAAAGTAAGGTCAGTCAAAAGGGACTCTAGTGTGTGGCATCTGAACCTCCCAAATGGTTAAGTTCACTTTTTCAACATGCCTAAAAATGATCAAGTTAAGGAATTGATAGGACTAAAAGTCCCAAGTACAACAAAAAGAAAAAATGGCAATTCAAGAGGTGAATTGATCCTTTTATGATCATATTCACCCTGAAAAGTACCTAAACAGTTCTGCCAAATAATATGGTTTGAACATAAACATCATCTGAATTAAAATTGACCTTCCCATGGTCAGTTTGGTTCTGATAGATGCATAACAATCAAACAAATGGGATGTATTTTACAGATTCCAAAGAAAAAACTCAAACGTAAGGTTTCAAGAGATCTTCGAGTCAGAAAATTAGATAGAATTTTATTCTTTTTTTAGTTTCTTTCATTCTGGAAAGTGTATAGGGGCAGTCAGGTTATAACTCTCCCTCCCCCCTATTTTTTAGCTTTCATTGTAATATAAAGACTGGACTGTACATTTAATTTCTGTTTTTNAAAAATAGATATAAAAAAATCCCATTTTTGATTTATTTCTCCTTAAAAATGGTTATCTCAAATCTAGTAGAGTTTTTCACACAAATCAGTAGACTGTTTTTTTTAGTTCACCTTGTGTCTTCTAAATTTGCAAAAATCAGCGTATACATGTGCGTGAACTCTAAAACTTTAGATACATGAGATTAGTTCGTTAAGAATTGCTAGAGATTACTGGTTCCAAACTTACAAAAATCGCATAAGGCAGAGTTTGTATTAGAAATCATCAAAATTCTGGAAAGAATAAAGTCATTCCAGCTTGTCCATAAGTATCGGACTTAGCAAACAACGTATTTAGATCTCTGAATTTCATATATATATATATCTGAACGAACAAAAGATATTCTGATTCCCACTTTTGCCATCATGGACTACAAACAAGTTCCTTTTCAGAACTAGCAGTTCTATCACACGGAAAACTGATTTAGGATGGCCTAACGTGATAAAACGAGGCTAGATGAGGCCATAGCCTATAAGATGTTCTTTTAGAACAACGAATATCGTTTAGAAGAACTTCTAGAATGGATACCCTTAGTTTGAAATTTTGATAGAAAAATCAAATATCATACCGAAGCTACCTAACCAACATTCGGGAGCGACAACTCATGTCCCCGACTCTAACACAAAATATTAATTAAATAAGCATGTCGTAAATCGCGGGTACATTTCATGTGGCGTGGTTTGCAACGTGTCCAAACATAACAAGTGCACGTCAATCGTGACTTGTATTAAAATAATTCCATGAATATTAAAAAGCGGATAAAAAGTAAAAGCACAATAGGTTTAAAACATGTAAATAATTAGATAATTAGGCCAAATATTAATAGTTAAGCGACCGTGCTAAAACCACGGAACTCGGGAATGCCTAACACCTTCTCCCGGGTTAACAGAATTCCTTACTCAAATCTCCGGCCGCAGACAAATCAAATCAGAGTCAAAATTTCCTCGGTTTGGGATTTCAATAAAATAAATGGTGTCCCAGAACACCGTAAAAAATCCGGGTGGCGACTCTGAAACTAATAAATAAATCCCGAATCCGCATAATGTCACTTAAATTGGAAAAACTCCCGTATCCAATCCCCTGTCGGAAAAAGGAGGTGTGACAATAACTTGCCACCGAACTCTATCGATTCATTTGCCATGTTGGTTGATTCATTTTTAAAGGCACACGCTAGAGCTATAAAGGTTGCAACGAGAAAATCAGACCTCTTCAAGGTGAAGCAGAGGGTTAACGAGATGCTAAGAGAGTTTGTATCTCGATTCCAAATGGAATGTATGGAGTTGCCGCAAGTTACCGATGATTGGGCTGTTCAGGACTTCACCTAGGGATTAAACAAGCGGAGTTCGATCACGTCATGCCAATTGAAATAGAATTTGATAGAATACCCGGTTGTGACTTGGGAAAATGTTTACAACCGATATCATTAAAAAATTAGAGTCGAGGACGATCAACTAGGAGCCCCCTCAGGTTAAATGCATCCTAATCGGTCGACAGGTAAAAACCAAAGAGATGTTGATAGAGAATCAAGGCCGAATAAAGATCTGTATCAGTCATATGCTTCAGATAGAAGGAATAACCATCCGGGACGTCATTCTTCCTAGAACAATCGGAGGGGTGACCGAGGACAAAATACTTGGGGACTCATGAGCAAAATTGGATTCGACAAATATGCAGATCCCACAGAAGCACACCGATTATCGGAGTTCAATTTTAGTGTCGATGCCTCAGGTGTCGTATCGGCCATAAGAATGATTAAAGACACTAAGTGGACCAGACCTATATAAATTGATCCTTCTCAAAGGAATCCAAAGTTGATGTGCAAATACCATGTCACCCATGGCCATAGGACCGAAGACTGCAGACAGTTTAGAGAGGAAGTAGCTCGGTTGTTCAACAAAGGCCATCTTCAGGAATTCCTCAGTGATAGTGCCAAAAATCACTTTAGGGAAAGAAACGCCAATAGAAAAAATGAGCACGAAGAACCTCAGCATGCTATCCACATGACCGTCAGCGGCGTCGACGTTCCACAAGGACCTGTCTTCAAACGCACCAAAGTATCGAATACAAGAGAAAAATGAACCCGAGACTATATGCTCGAAGGTACCTAACATTCAACGACGAAGAGATCGAAGGCCTCTCTCAATTGCAAAATGACGCCATGGTAATATCGATTTTGCTAAATAAGATTCAATTTAAACGTGTTCTCGTGGATCCAGGTATTTTGGAGAACATAATCACGTCGAGGGTCGTAGAGCATCTCGGCCTGCTAGACTAGATTGTACCTACATCTCGAGTCCTAAATGGCTTCAACATGGCTAGTGAAACAACAAAGGGAGAAATAATCCTACCAATGATCATGGCGGGACCATCCAAGACACAAAATTTCATGTCATCGAAGGCGAAATGAGGTACAATGCACTGCTCGGAAGGCCATGGATCCACAATGTGAGGGTAGCACCGTCGACCCTTCACCAAATGATGAAGTTCCCAACAATGGATGGTGTGAAAATGGTTTATGGGGAAAAACACGCTTCAAAGGAGATATTTGTAGTCGACGAGGTGATGCCGATACCAGCACCTTCGACTTCAGAAAATTTGAGCACCAAAGATAGGCAAGCGGCAAATAGAAATCACCGTCCCCAGCCTCGACCGAATCGGATAAATAGTCAATCGAAGAAGATGAAGAGGATTTTCTCACTCCTCGAACTTTCATCGTTCCCGAAGAATCGGATGAAACCAATTCAACGGTCGAAGAGCTGGAATAGGTGATACTCATCGAATATCTACCCAAACGTAAGGTATAACTGGGAACGGGGTTAACCCCTGAACTCAGGAAAAAACTCATCCAATTTCTTATTGATAACATGGATTGCTTTTCATGGTCCCATTTAGACATGGCAGGAATCCCACCCGAGATCACAACTCATCGGTTGAGCCTGAATCCCAATTTCAGACCGATAAAGCGAAAGAGAAGGCTTCAATCTGAGGTGAAGCACGCCTTCATAAAAGAAAAAGGTAACTAAAATTCTGAAAATAGGGTCCATTCGGGAAGTCAAGTATCCAGAATGGCTAGCCAACGTAGTCGTAGTCCCCAAAAAGGGGAACAAACTTAGAATGTGTGTAGATTATAAGGGCCTGAATAAAGCATGTCTGAAAGACTCTTTTCCTCTTCCTAACATCGATCAAATGATCGATGATATGGCCGGCCACGAGATACTTACTTTTCTCGATGCCTATTCTGGGTACAACCAAATTCATATGGACCCAATAGACCAGGAAAAAACTTCTTTTATCGCTAAGTATGGAACTTACTACTATAATGTAATGCCCTTCAGGCTAAAAAATGCGGAAGCTACATATCAACGCATAGTTAACAAGATGTTCGAAGAACAGATAGGAAAATCTATGGAAGTTTACATTGACGACATGTTAGTTAAGTCCCTGCGCAGAGGACCATTTGACTCATTTGCAGGAGACATTAAAAATCTTGAGGAAATACAACATGAAGCTTAACCCCGAAAAATGTGCCTTCGGGGTCGGCTCGGGTAAATTCCTCGACTTCATGGTGTCAAATTAGGGGATCGAGATCAATCTCGATAAGATCAAGGCCATCGAGGACATCACCGTCGTGGATAGTGTAAAAGCCGTTCAGAGGCTAACTAGACGGATAGCTGCCCTAGGCCGGTTCATATCGAGGTCGTCAGATCGAAGCGACAGGTTCTTTCCTTACTTAAAAATATGATTTTACATGGACTCCAGAAATGTCAGCAAGCACTGGAGGAATTGAAACGGTACCTATCGAGCCCATCTTTGCTCCAGGCCCTAAAGGCAGATGAGAAGCTATACCTATACTTCGCGGTGTCCGAGATAGCGGTAAGTGGAGTATTAATTCGAGAAGAACAAGGTATGCAGTTTCCAGTTTACTACGTGAGCCGGACCTTAAGAGATGCTGAAACCAGGTATCCACACCTAGAAAAATTGGCACTTCCATTAATAAGCACATCTAGTAAACTAAAGCCATATTTTTGGTGTCATCCTATATGTGTTATTACCACA
Organism: Nicotiana paniculata; assembly: GCA_005239505.1. NCBI lineage: Eukaryota > Viridiplantae > Streptophyta > Magnoliopsida > Solanales > Solanaceae > Nicotiana > Nicotiana paniculata. The sequence continues at coordinate 5,132 of ML367842.1, forward strand.
TATCCCCTTCGAAATATATTGCACAAGCCCGAGTTATCGGGCTTTTTATCCCAAATGGGCCTTCGAACTTGGCGGGTACGATATTGAGTATCAACCCCGAACGACCATCAAGTCTCAAATATTAGAAGACTTCGTGGCAGACTTTTGGCCAACACTCGTACCCGAAGTGGAAAAGGAACTTCTGCTAAAATAGGGTACATCATCGGGGGTATGGACCCTCTTCAGGGATGGAGTCTCGATCGTGAAAGGGTCCGGGCTTGGTGTTTATTAAAACCGCCCACGGGCAATGTTATTAGACAATCGATTAAAACTGCCAGACTGAGTAACAATGAGGCCGAGTATGAGGCTATAATTACAGGTCTCGAACTAGCTAAAAGCTTGGGAGCGGAAGTCATCAAGGCTAAATGTGACTCCCTACTAGTAGTTAACCAGTTAAATGGAACCTTCAAAGTTCGAGAGGACAAGATGCAGAGGTACTTAGATAAATTACATATCACCTTACACCGCTTCAAAGAATGGAACCTGCAGCACGTACCTCGAGAACAAAATACTGAGGCTAAGTACTTGAGGTCGTCGGTCGATGAAGACGAAATCAACTCGGGGATTGTCGTCCAACTCTCGAGGTCTCTAATCGAGGAAGGGCATGCCGAGATCAATTCTACAAGCTTAGCCTGGGATTGGGGGAACAAACACATCGAATATTTAAAGAACGGGAAGCTTCCATCGGATCCCAAGGAATCGAGGACCTTAGGAACTAAAGCTACTCAGTTCACATTAGATGAAGATGTAATGTTGTATAGAAGGACGTTCGATGGTGCTAAACGAAGCCAAAGGGAAGTGGAGAAAATAATTGCCCGAGGTTGTATGGGCATATTGGACAACATCGAAGTCCAGTACCGGAGCAACTCCGTTTTCTTTAGTCTATGGCTTCGAAGCCTTAATAGATGTCGAAGTCGGAGAGCCCAGCGCCAGGTTTCGGCATGTAACGAATGAATCAAACCATAAGGCAATGAATACTAGCCTCGATTTTTTAGGCAAAAGACGAGAAGCGGCACTCGTTCGAATGGCCGCACAAAAGCAACGAACTGAGAGGTATTACAACAGAAGAACCAATCTTCGACACTTCGAAGTCGGGGAATTGGTCTTAAGGAAAATCACCATCAACACTTGAGACCCTAATAAATGTCGAATAATTGGAACATATTACTCCTCAAGCGATATTATTTCTAAGGTATGGATTTCTCCTTTTTCATTTACTTAATTATTCGAAACTAACTTGTTGCAGGTATCCGGTTCAAGAAATCGAGACCTAAGATTTTAAAGTATGCATTGCACTCTTTTTCCCTTAAGACCGGTTTTTATCCCAAATGGGTCGTCGAACTTGGCAGGTACAATATTGAGTATCAACCCGGAACGACCATCGAGTCTCAAATATTAGAAGACTTTGTGGCAGACTTTTGGCCAACACTGGTACCCGAAGTGGAAAAGGAACTTATGCTAAAATAGGGTACATCATTAGGGGTATGGACCCTCTTCAGGGACGGAGCCTCGATCGTGGAAGGGTACGGGCTTGGTATTTTTCAAAACTGCCTACGGGCAATGTTATTAGACCATCGATTAAAACTGCCAGACTGAGTAACAACGAGACCGAGTATGAGGCTATAATTGCAGGTCTCGAACTAGCTAAAAGCTTGGGAGCGGAATTCATCGAGGCTAAATGTGACTCCCTACTAGTAGTTAACCAGGTAAATGGAACCTTCGAAGTTCAAGAGGACAAGATGCAGAGGTACTTAGACGAATTACAGATCACCTTACACCGCTTCAAAGAATGGACCCTGCAGAACGTACCTCGAGATCAAAATACTAAGGCTAAGTACTTGAGGTCGTCGGTCGACGAAGACGAAATCAACTCGGGGACTGTCGGCCAACTCTCGAGGTCTCTAATCGAGGAAGGGCATGCCGAAATCAATTCTACAAACTTAACCTGGGATTGGGGGAACAAATACATCGAATATTTAAAGAACGGGAAGCTTCTGTCGGATCCCAAGGAATCGAGGACCTTACGAACTAAAGTCGCTCGGTTCACATTAGACGAAGAAGTAATATTGTACAGAAGGACATTCGATGGTCCATTGGCAGTATGTTTGGGGTCGGTAGATACTGAGTATGTTTTGCGAGAAATCCACGAAGGCACTTGTGGAAACCATTCTGGCGTCGAGTCACTAGTTTGAAAGGTCATCAGGGCATGATACTATTGTGATAGAATGGAGAAAGACTGTAAGGAGTTGGTTCGAAGATGTGACAAATGTCAAAGGTTTGCGCCAGTGATTCACAAGCCCGGTGAACAACTTTACTCGATCCTATCAGCATGTCCATTCATGAAATGGGGAATGGACATCATCGGTCCTCCGCCATCGGCCCCATGTAATGCTAGATTCATATTATTTATGACTGACTATTTCTAAATAGGTTAAAGAATAGACCTTCAAAAAAGACAGAGAGAAAGAAGTGATCGACTTTGTATGGGATCATATCGCATGTCGATTCGGGATACTTGTGGAAATAGTGTGTGATAATGGCAAAGAATTCATCGGCGGTAAAGTAAAAAAATTCCTCGAAGATCATAAAATAAAGAGGATACTATCGACACCATATAACCTTAATGGAAATTGACATTCTGGATCAACGAATAAAACTATCATCCAAAACTTGAAGAAAAGGCTAAACAAAGTCAAAGGAAAGTGGAGAAAATAATTGCCCGAGGTTGTATGGGCATATCGGGCAACATCGAAGTCCAGTAATGGAGCAACTCCATTTTCTTTAGTCTATGGCTCTGAAGCCTTAATACCTGTCGAAGTCGGAGAGCCCAGCGCCAGGTTTCGGCATGCAACGAAAGAATCAAACCACGAGGCAGTGAATACTAGCCTTGAATTTTTAGACAAAAGACGAGAAGTGGAACTCGTTCGAATGGCCGCACAAAAGCAAAGAATTGAGAGGCATTACAACAGAAGAACCAATCTTCGACACTTCAAAGTTGGGGACTTGGTCTTAAGGAAAATCACCATTAACACTCGAGACCCTAATGAATGGAAACTCGGTCCTAACTGGGAAGGACCCTATCAAATCCTCGACATAGTCGGGAAACTATCTTACAAGCTTGGAACAATGGACGGCGAGCCATTTTCGAATAATTGGAACATATCACTCCTCAAGCGATATTATTGCTAAGGTATGGATTTCTCCTTTTTCATTTACTTAATTATTCGAAACTAACTTGTTGCAGGTATCCAGTCCAAGAAATCGAGACCTCAGATTTTAAAGTACGCATTGCACTCTTTTTCCCTTAAGACTAGTTTTTTTTTATCCCAAATGGGTTTTCCTGGCAAGGTTTTTAACGAGGCAACAACTATGTGCTACATAGGGATAACTCAACAGTATCCAAGGCTTCTTTGCAATCAACCTCGAATATTGCGGGGCATCACCCTCAGATGTTATAAAAATGGTTCTCGATAGGATGAATTTTGTAATGGGCCAAACAGGCGAATCAACCGTGTCCATATAGATTAGCCGAGTCCCGACAGCAAAATATGTACGCATGTATGAATAATACAAAGAAGCACTCTCTTTTTTCTCAAACATCCTGTGTTTGAAGTAGAATTTCTATTATATGAGTCTTGTACTTATGATCTATTGTGCAAAACTAACACATGTGAAAACTGGCCCAAGGGCCAAGTACAAGCATACATCGAATATTCGGGGACTACCTACTCAAGCTATCCAAGTTTGAAATCATAAGACCTCAGAGACGCACCCTTTGCTATATAGGCCAAGGCCATCACACTCGGGGACTAAAATTTCGAACAAGTTTGAAATGTCATGGGGAAACAAGTCCAAGAGACATACCCGAAGGCTATGGCCATATTAAAGACTACAGTCATATAAAAAGGCTACGACCGAAATAATGCGGCTCGGAGACGTCCGACTTCCTCCATAAACTAAAGGCCTTCAAATACTTTGAAAAATCGATTAAATAAGGCTACCCTCAGCAAATCAAACAAAAAGGGCTTCGATAATATCAGCTTTCGAAAAAGCCTCAAGAGGTATTAAATTATCTTAGCACAAATGAGTTAAGAAAAAATTGGGTTCCGACCATTAAAACCTCGAAAGACCCAATGGGTACAAAAAACACATGCTAAGGCATAACGAAATTTTCACTAAGTCTTTTAGCTGAAAAGGGAAAAAATTATAGCAGTTTTTAAAGGCCGAATTGGCCCAACTTAAAGAGCCTAAGGGACGATACAATTAGAGTTCGAGACCTCACTCTCACTAAATTCGAAACCAAGGGTTCAGTTATCACTAGCTCATACAAATGTTAACCACTGCTCGAAGATTCAGATAAAGGTATAGCAGTGAGCTCGAGATACCTAACATCCATATGTTAAGAACCTAAGGGTTCAGTTTATCCCTAAACTCAAGATTCACTTAGACTTGGCTAGTAAAGATAATTCGTTGGTCAGTTGGATTAAGCCATCCCCGAGATAAGATCTCGATTGAGTTCCAAACTCGGGGGTTTGTCCTCGTAACTCGGAGACTGGCCCTCGAAAAAACTAAAAACCTAAGGGTTTATTTTGATTACGAGTTGAACTAAAGCAATGAGAACTCTTCAGGAAATGAAAATAAACACACAAAGGCAAGAAAGATAAACTTATGAAGGCATCAAAGGAAAATTTTCCATTATATAGAAAAAGTATATATAAGGGGCCAGTCAGATATTTTTAAAAGAAAAAAAGAAAAAGAAGTTACAATCTAATCGGGGCTAGCCCCCTCGAGACCGGCTCACTCTCGAGCGGCTTATCCGGAGGAGACTTCATTAAAGGCCTCGTCTCCCTCAACCTCGGATCCACTAATAGAGCCTTCATCATCAGAGAGCAAAAGTTGCGGCCTCATCCTCCAAAGCTTTTGCCCTCTCGATATCAGCAGAGAGGTCGAAACCACGAGCGTGAACCTCTTCGAAAGCTTCTCTCCGAGATTGCTTCCTAGCATGAGCGAGAGCACATGATAATCTAATCTCAGAAGAAGCAGAGATCTCATGTGCCTTAAAATTGGCAGCCTCGACATCGACTCGATAAGAGGCCACAAGTTCCTCTAACTCAGCTTTATCTTTAGCAAGGACGGATTTAACCTCCTCGGTCCTAAGAGTTTGAGCTAGATTTTCCTTCTTCGCACTCTAGAGCTAATGCTCAGCTGAAGTTAACTGGGCTCGAAGTGCATCCTTCTCCGAGGCAAGACATTCAATGTGCTGTCTCCACCCCTAGAGTTTCAGCCTCCTTCATCTTAGTCTCATCTCGAAACTGCACCACTAGTTTTCTGTTGAACTACGAAACCGAAGGGTTCATCACCAAATTTAAATTAATATTTTACAAAGTTTCAAGAAATTATGTTACCTTCTAGATGAGCTCGGTATGATCTTGACGAGCTCTCGTAAGTTCAGCTCGGATGGTCGCAGTCTCCTCCTCATTTTGAACGTAAAAGAGTTTCAAGTCATCCCTCTTATTTACGAGCTTTTTGAGCTCGACTTCACATCGGTTCAGCTCCGCTCGAGATTTTAAAGATGCCTCTCGATGAAGCACCAAAGCCTGCACATGAAGAAAAAAGTTAGTCTTGAAAAGATACGAACTAGATGTGAGCATGAGTGAAAAGGGAAAAATACTTACCCATTTCAAGAAACGCTGAGCTTCATTGAAAACAAGCGATGAGTCTGGTTTGGGATCGTCTTCGATCTCGTCAAAGCACTCCTGAAATATGTCGCTCTTTCATGGGCTAGCTCCGCATCAGGGGTTGTCATAGCCCGAGCATCTCGAAATTGCCCCTCAAAAAATGAAAGACCGAGCGGTGAATCATCTATATTTATTTCCCCAAGCGAGTCGCTCGGGGCACTCTCCTCTCTTCTAAGGGCCTCAAAGCTAGACCCTTCGGGAACATCCATCGATCTTTCAGCACAGCAAGGAGCGTCCTTACCGCTAGATGGCTCGGGGAATCCGCCCAGATCTCCCTTCGAGATCCCCCTAATTTGAGATTGAGCCAATTCATCCACCGCCGGCTCAACAACATCGGAAGCTACAGTACTTCCCAACTTAGAAACTATCAAAATGCAGTAATCGTCACCCGTCATCCTCCCGTAGTCTTTGTGCCACATCGGCCGGGATAGTGACAGTGTCAAACCTTAATTTTCGGGCCCTATTCTTCCTGGGCTTCAGGGTACCAGGGGACGAGACCCTTCGCCGCTTCTTCTCTTTAGGTGGCCATGGAACCCCCCGCTTTTGTCACGACCCAAACTGATGGGCTATGACGGGTGGCCGAGTCTTACCTGTCGAACATCCTTAAGCATGTGTCATAAGATATAAACATGAATAACATACGTGAGGGAAACCTATCCAAAAGACATATGTACATAAACATATATGTTGTCATGCCCCGAGCCTAGGGGCGATACCGTCACTCGGTTCCTCATCTATCCTTGCGTACCAACTTGAGACTCAAGAATTCTGGACATATAATGTCATACTTTGGCCAGGGGCCACTTTGCAAAAAAATATGAAGCAAAATATAAAACTGAATAGAGAGTAACACTGACTAAATGTCAACATAAAGCTGGGCCGGCAAGGCCGTCATAACTACTATAACTGACAAGCTAACAAAATATACGTACAGGGCCTACAAGCCCAACATACTGCACTAACTGACAGGATATGTCTACTAGCTTCCACTGATGGATGTACTGTGATCGGAACAGGGCCCCGACCTACCCATAACCTATCTACATACATACACAAGATGTACACAAAACTTCTAGACCCGGCAACTCCGAAGAACGGGGAGCTTACTGATAAAGATGAACTCGGGCAACACCTACTGAGGAGTTCTACACGACTGTCAGTCTGAACATGCACGCATGAAATGCAGCGCCCCCAGATAGGGACGTCAGTAAAAAATAATGTACCGACTATGTAAGGCAATATACAGAAAGCTGAAACTGAACTGATAATTTGAACATATAGGGTGGGGGAGGTTTTTTTTAATCTTATCCTATAATTAATAATTAATTAGGTATTATCCCGCTAGCCGATAATTAACTAATTATCCACATAATTAAGAATTACCTCAAATTACTTAAAATTCTACTTATTTTTAATATACTTTATACATCATTCTATCACGGTCATATGGTACTAGTCCATAAGTATCAAATATTATGGCTCGGACCGTATTTTATTCCAAATCGACAACCTTCCACGAAACCCATTTTCTTTAATTTCCTTCCAAACCTCATCACAAGCTTTATAGGTGACACCTTTAAGAATACCCAGTCATTAACCCCAAACTCTAATCTCATCGCCGCACATCAGAATATGACTTCTGACGACTCTAAGCTGTCAACAGTCGCTCCCATATGAGCTTTACTTTTTCTATGGCCTGCTGAACAAGGTCTGGCCCATGTAACCCAGATTCTCCAACACCAAACCACCCTATAGGAGATATGCACTTATGCCTATACAAAGAATCGTACGAAGCCATCTGGATACTTGAGTGGTAACTGTTATATGCAAACTCGATAAGAGGTGGATGTTCATCCCAACTTCATTTAAAATCAAATACACATGCTCGTAACATATCCTCGAGTGTCAGAATTGCGCGTTGGACTTGTCGATCAGTCTGTGGATGAAAAGCTATACTGAGATTCACCTGAGTTCATAGACCTCTCTGAAATGACCTCCAATAATGTACTGTAAATTTGGCCGCATGGTCAGATATAGTAGATACTGGTACCCCGTGTAGTCGCACTATCTCCATAATGTATAGTTTTACATAATCTTCTATTATATATGTATATCTGACTGGTAGTAAATGAGCTAATTTCGTGAGCCTATCGACTATTACCCATATGGAATCAAACTTATGATGAGAACGAGGTAAACCTGTGATAAAGTCCATGTTTATCGCCTCCCATTTCCATTTCGGGATCTCTATAGTCCGCATTAGCCCTTCCAGCTTCTGGTGCTCTATCTTCATCTGCTGGCAACTAGGGTATTGAGCGACATACTCAGTAATGTTCTTCTTCATATCGTTCCACCAGTACACATCCTTAATGTTATGATACATCTTCGTCGACCCAGAGTGAATGGAGTACCACGAATAATGTGCCTCTGACATAATCTTGTCTCGTAGCCCTGCTACATCTGGAACACACAAACGACACCTGTATCTGAGAACCCCGTCTCCTTTGAGTTCTAACAACAGCTTCTTCTACTGCGGAACTCGCTCTCTCAACTCGACCAACTCTGGGTCCTCGTACTGCTTCGCCGTTACTTCAGCTATGAGAGATGATTTTTGAGTACAATTCCACCATTACCAAAGTCTACTAACTGAACCCCCAGACAAGCCAATTGATGAATTTCTCTAGTTAATTATCTTTTTTCAGCCTCTACATGTGCTAAGATACCCATAGATCGGCAACTGAAGGCGTCTGCTACAACATTAGCTTTCACTGGATGGTAGAGATGTTAACATCGTAATCTTTCAATAAATCAAGCCATCGTCGTTGTCGCAAATTCAACTCTTTTTGCTTGAAGATGTATTGCAAGCTTTTATGATCTGTGAACACATCAACATGAACACCATATAAATAATGTCGCTATATCTTAAGTGCATGGACAACCACAACTAATTTGAGGTCGTGGGTCGGATAATTCTGCTTATGCTTCCTTAACTTCCTTGAAGCATACACAATTACCTTCCCATGATGCATCAGGACATACCCTAACCCGACACCTGAGCATCATAATACATGGCATAACCATATGGACCCTCTGAAAGTGCTAGAACTGGCGCTAAAGTCAACCTCGTATAATTATGGGATCATGCCAAAATAAAGAAAGGGCTTATACTTGACATACCCGGAGTAGGGAAAAATCCGTGTGATATTCTTTAGAAGGTTTACACCGTACTCCATTAAAATGGCAAAATCTCACGTTGCTTACGATAGGACGAAACCTCTGTTTGAATTATTAAATACCCTTAGCTTCAGATGGACTTCAACGTTGGCTTCAGGTACCTTCAACGTTAGCTTCATAAGGTCTCATGTAAAGCCTTTTCTATTCTCTCAAAATGTTGAAGATAAGCATCTTTTAATTCTTCAAAGATATGTAGGCTCCTAATGTTTGAAAGAACTCTTTAAGAGATTTGTTTCATTATGTCCAATGTTTTGAAGGTTTCTTTTATTGATTTCCACCTACCCAACATGACTAATGAGTCATTTGTTTTGGGTGGTGGCTTGCTACCACATAGGGTGGGGGAGGTTTTTTTTAATCTTATCCTATAATTAATAATTAATTAGGTATTATCCCGCTAGCCGATAATTAACTAATTATCAACATAATTAAGAATTACCTCAAATTACTTAAAATTCTACTTATTTTTAATATACTTTATACATCATTCTATCACGGTCATGTGGTACTAGTCCATAAGTATCAAGTATAGCTCGGACCGTATTTTATTCCAAATCGACAACCTTCCACGAAACCCATTTTCTTTAATTTCCTTCCAAACCTCATCACAAGCTTTATAGGTGACACCTTTAAGAATACCCAGTCATTAACCCCGAACTCTAAATCTCATCGCTGCACGTCAGAATATGACTTCTGACGACTCTGAGCTGTCAACAGTCGCTCCCATATGAGCTTTACTTTTTCTATGGCCTGCTGAACAAGGTCTGGCCCATGTAACCCAGATTCTCCAACACCAAACCACCCTATAGGAGATATGAACTTATGCCTATACAAAGAATCGTACGAAGCCATCTGGATACTGGAGTGGTAACTGTTATTATATGCAAACTCGATAAGAGGTGGATGTTCATCCCAACTTCTTTTAAAATCAAATACACATCCTCGTAACATATCCTCGAGTGTCTGAATTGCGCGCTGGACTTGTCCATCAGTCTGTGGATGAAAAGCTATACTGAGATTCACCTGAGTTCCTAGACCTCTCTGAAATGACCTCCAAAAATGTGATGTAGACTTGGCCGCATGGTCAGATATAGTAGATACTGGTACCCTGTGTAGTCGCACTATCTCCTTAATGTATAATTTTACATAATCTTCTGTTATATATGTAGATCTAACTGGTAGTAAATGAGCTAATTTCGTGAGCCTATCGACTATTACCCATATGGAATCAAACTTACGATGAGAACGAGGTAAACCCGTGATAAAGTCGATGTTTATCGCCTCCAATTTCCATGTCGGGATCTCTATAGTCTGCATTAGCCCTTCCAGGTTCTGGTGCTCTATCTTCACCTGCTGGAAACTAGGGCATTGAGCGATATACTCATTAATGTTCTTCTTCATATCGTTCCACCAATACACATCCTTAATGTTATGATACATCTTCGTCGACCTAGAGTGAATGGAGTACCACGAATAATGTGCCTCTGACATTACCCTGTCTCGTAGACCTGCTACATCTGGAACACACAAACGACCCCTGTATCTGAGAACCCCATCCCCTTTGAGTTCTAACAACGGCTTCTTCTGCTGCGGAACTCGCTCTCTCAACTCTACCAACTCTGGGTCCTCGTACTGCTTCTCCGTTACTTTAGCTATGAGAGATGATTTTGGAGTACAATTCCACCATTACCAAAGTCTACTAACTGAACCCCCAGACAAGCCAATTGATGAATTTCTCTAGTTAATTATCTTTTTTCAGCCTCTACATGTGCTAAGATACCCATAGATCGGCAATTGAAGGCGTCTGCTACAACATCAACTTTCACTGGATGGTAGAGATGTTAACATCGTAATCTTTCAATAAATCAAGCCATCGCCGTTGTCGCAAATTCAACTCTTTTTGCTTGAAGATGTATTGCAAGCTTTTATGATCAGTGAACACATCAACATGAAAACCATATAAATAATGTCGCCATATCTTAAGTGCATGGACAACCACAGCTAATTCGAGGTTGTGGGTCAGATAATTCTGCTTATGCTTCCTTAACTTCCTTCAAGCATACGCAATTACCTTCCCATGATGCATCAGGACATACCCTAACCCGACACCTGAGCATCAAAATACATGGCATAACCATATGGACCCTCTGAAAATGCTAAAACTGGCGCTAAAGTCAACCTGTTTTAAGCTCCTGGAAACTCTACTCACAAGCTTCCGTCCACTGAAACTTAGTATCTTTATTCGTCAACTTTGTTAATGTTTCTGAAAGAGAAGAAAAACCCTCTACGAACCTTCAGTAGTATCCTGGTAAGCCTAGAAAGTTATAAAACTCTGTTGGAGTGGTAGGTCTTGTTTAACCAAAGAATTGGATTCTTTTCCCAAAGCTATTTTAAAAAGAACACAGGTTTCTGATAACAAAAGAATAAGATTATACTAGTAGGCAAACTTGTAAATGGAAAGCAGTAAGATGCACATAAAGTAAGTATATTGCAATAGTAGTTCGGGATGATCCCCTTACAGGTTATATTTTACTCCCTTATATAGGGAATTTCCTAATATAACGTCTGCCTTTTTCAGTGATTGAGAATTAATGACTAATAATAACTTCAATGTAACGTTACAATGAATCAATCGTAACTGTTGAGTGAATGTTGTGTAACGTATGGATCTCTAATTTGAAGATCTCTGAATATGCCCTTTATTTTGTCCAAATACACTTTTGACCGTGTCTCTTCATCTTCTATTAGGTTGAAACTTCCGTAGCTAATTAACCCGTGGATGTGATTTGTCGTGCCTCTTTGCCTCGTATCTCTTCTTAGAGTCCCGTCAAGTTGTCGTGTCTTCATTTCTCCACGTAGACTACTGAGTCATCAAGATTTATTACACGTGTGAAGCTCTTTTTTTACCAATACAGATAGTCCCCCCACTTACCATATATTTATAAATTAATATTTGGTAAGTGACTAATTTATGGCGGGAATATTTTGCCGCCGCTTTACTCGAATCATTGTACCTTTTCTTGTACGTAAGCATCGCTTGTCACTTCTATTTAATGTTTATGCCACGTCGCATTCTTGGGTTGGTTCTGCAATTATTCAGCGCCTTTTAGGTCTTTCTTGCGGCTGCACCAGTCACGAAGTGACATCTTCAATTATGGTTTTCACATCATTTCCCCTTTTTTATTTTTTATTTTTTGACAGTTGTCTTCGAGTATAAATACCCCTTTTTTCCTTTTCTTTCACGAAAAGCTTCTAACTTTCAAACTTTATTTGTAAAGAAATTTTTTCTTTGCCTTTGTAGATATGTCTTCTTTAAACCAATCTAAGGGAGTCATAAACGTGATGAGTTGACACCCTCTTCCGCTCCAACTCAAAGTCGGAGGGGTGGTAGACTGAGGAGTTTAGTCTCTACTCCTTCGAGAGGTTCTTCATCTTCTCAGATTGTTTCCCCTCCTTCTGCTAGGTCTTTAATATCCCCAAGAGCTAGGGTTTCCAGGTCTCTGTCCAGGGGTAGAGAACATCACGAAGCCCTACGCGAACCACGGGTTGATGAAATTATTCCTGTTGAGTTTGCCTTCACTAGGGATAGTCAGGTTCTTGTAGACCAGTCATCATCCCTTGATATTGTTGATAGGTATCCCAGTCTTATTACCGAAGGTTTTATTCCCCTTGTTCGCAGGAATGTTCTTGGGAGTCTAATTTTCCCATTGTTATTCCGAGTAGTAATCAAAGAATAACGTCTTACAAGACGAGGCATTATTTTGTTTACACTTACCCTTTTAATCTAGGGTTTAGACCTCCTATTGATCCAGCCATCATCGAATTTTGTCGTTTCTTCAACATTTTCTTAGGCAAGTTGGTCCTCTTGTGTGGCGGGTTGTCGGGTGTCTTAGATGTTTAGCTTCTTTAGTCTCGGTTCCTTTTTCCTTCAATAACCTCATTCATCTTTATTCTCGTACCTTATTTCGTCAAGGGGTTTTCACTCTGGCTGTTAGGAGAAAAAGAGTGTTGGTAACCCCTAATGAAGATAAGGATAGAGGTTGGTACCTTCGGTACATTGTTGTGCGCACTTCTGGTTTAGTGGGCGAGGAAAATCATCCCTTCCCTGAGAAGTGGAATCGCGCACGTGAGTAAATTTTATCTCACAGCTGTTATTTTTCTTCTCTTTGCTTTAAGTGTTTTATTAACACCGTAGTTATTTTCTTCCTCTTTCAGCAATCATGGGTACTGTTGAGAATGTCTGCGGTATCCGTGATTGGGTAAAAAAGTTGTTATCAGTTGCTCCATTGGAGGAAAGATCTTGGAAGTACTTCTCCATGAAGTACGGTTGGAAAGTGAAGACTCATGGTAAGTGAAACTTTTGTTTTTGCTTCTTTTCCTTACTCGAGCTTCTTTTTCTTCATTTGTTTAACCATTTCCTTGTAACAGGGTTTTCTGCTCGGAGGATATCTGTTGCATCCATCCCAAATATGTCTTTGGCTTAGGCCCAGGAGATTATTACTGGTTCCTCTTCTTCCAAGAGGAAAGTTGGTGGGTCCAAGACCTTTGAAGAAGAAGAATAAGAAGAAGAGGGAATCTTAGTGCACAGGTCACGTAGAAGATGGGTGGTCTTAGACGATGAGTCTACACCCGTGGCTATGTCTTACGTACCTGGTGTCAGACCTCCTACCCCTATGGATTCTTCTTCTTCTCTTGCACATGATTCTGGCGATCATCTATTCCACGAAGGTTTTGGCCCTGCTGTTAATGAGGCGCCTCTGGGTGTTTTTACTCCCTCCTTTAGAGAAATCTCTTCATCCGTTCTAGTTATTTCCATTGCTCCTTTGGCCATTTCTGCTCCTACTGGTGCCTTGCCCGTGGCTTTCTCAGCTCCCCAAGTTTCCGTGCCTGAGACTTCTTCAGCTCCACAAATTTCACTGCCCGTGGCTCCTTCATCTCAGCCTGCTTCCGTGCCTCCTACTAAAGAAGTAAGGTATTCCAGCAGGGAGATGAGGCAAGTGCTAATTGAGGTTCCGGCTGATGGGAGCCTTTTAAAGAAATCTTGCCAACCCATAGTGTGGCTGAAGCCTTTGATTGGCCTGACAGAGAGGACCAAGCTGGATAGTCACAGTTCTCTTACCTGGGCTAATGAAGTTGTGCATTCCTCCTTGAAGGTAACGTTCATTCTTTTGTATCTCATCTTATGTAATTACCATATCTAATCGATTTTGCTTTTGTAGATCAATCTCATAGTCACAGAACTCATGAAAAGGATTTCTAACATGGAGTAAGAGCTAAAGGAGTGGCATGCTGAAGCAGGGAATTGGAAGGGGCACCATGAAAGCCTGAGGCTCGACATGGAAGTGGCTGATGAGAGTTGTGGCTGCGGAGTTGGCAGTGCAGAAGGCTTCTTCTAACCAAGCAGACAAAGACAAGAGCATTCTTGAGTCTTTGTTTGTTGAGCAATTATCCCATGCCTCGGAAGAAGTTAGGAGCTTGAAAGCTTTGCTAGAGCAGAAGGAGGAATACTCAGGTGAGCTTGTGCAGTCACTTACCCGAACTCAGGAGGATCTTCGCATTGCTTTAGACAAAACCCAATCTTTGGAGGAGTCAATTGTACCTTTGAGGGCTGCCCATGAAGCTGTTGAAGTCAAGAAGAATGGGTTAAGAGCTGAGCTTCATATATGGGAGAGACATTATGAAAGTCTTGAAGAGGCGGCAGCTGTCGATGTTAGTTGGGCATACATGAATTCTCGCCTCGATACATTGAAGGAAATGAGTCGGGAAGATTTGGACCTTGACGCTGAAATTGTTAATATCAAGGAAGCCATGGAAAAGGCTCAACAAGTTTTGGATCTTTCCCCACCTGAAGGTAAGACTCCTGTTGTCCAAGCCTTTTCATCCCAAGCTGCTCTTACTCCTTCTGCTGATGAAGAAGTCAATCCCCCTCCTCAAGAAGATTAAGGTGTTGATTCACCCCCCTCCCCTTTTTATCTTTGTCTCAATTGGTGGTTACCCCCAGTCCCATCGGGGGTAAATTTGGATCTCTTTAAAGTCCCCAAATGACAACTTAGGGGCACCTCAATGTATAAAAATTCTATACGGCTAAGTATAAGTTAATACTTTGTTTTTACTTAGTTGTTTTAATATATTAATGCAAGTATGACTTTTGTTTTTCGTTGAGTTCTTGTTTCACTCTTTAAGTCTTTTGCATGCTTTATTTTTTGAGGTTTTATTTTTACCTCTGAGTTTTGCATATAGAATGCTTTAGATTACTCGTACCTTTTCGTAATAGGCATGGTGTCATATTAAATGTGTGCCTTTTTGTAGTAGTCATAATTTATGGAAGAGGGCCTTTTTTTGATCGACACTTAATGAAGAAGACGTCTCAAATTCATAAAGATGTAATAATGCAATAGAGTGATAGGAATTTTTCACATGTTTAAGAATGTTTCTGAGGAAAGTTTTTTGTTTGAACTTTCACAACTTTTTACATGTGTTTGATTATCGTCTAAAACTCATGTTGCAGTTGTTTTCTTTTAACCGATTTGATATACACTTGTATTTCGTAACTGTTTTTCGTATGTAACAGTTTTTTCGAGTTAATACAAGAGCGAAACTGTTTTTCATTCGTAACCGTTTTTATTCAAGTTGGGGTTTTCACCCGTAACTGTTTTTGTCGACAACAGTTTTCAATAAGCACGAGAAAAATGTTTTTGCATCCGTAACTGTTTTATTTGATAACAGTTTTCTAAATGAGTACAAAGATTTCGTGATTATTTTTAGTTACAACAATTTTTATTTTGAATAAGTACAAAGATGCGCATTTCTTCCTCGTGGCTAACATTGCTAACATTTTTCCTTTTAACTTGAACATATTCGAAGTATTTTTGGATTAGGCTTTGTGTTTGAGTCTTTGGCTCTTTTGATTTTGCTCGTATCACTTGGCTTGCTGGATAGATGGATCTTCAAGCTCGAGCTTTGACTTTTTGATAGTCTTTTTTGCTTATGTTTGCCTTCCATACTGTATAGTCCCCCAAGTGGTTGAGCTTTGAAGAATGACATCTCGAGGACTTGACTATTCCTTCCTTGTGGTCCTTTTCCTGAAAAGGAAAAACATACGAGACTTGAAGGTATATAATTTTTAGATGATGACTGCTTAACCCTTTTAAAACGTCCATCAGAAAGTGTAACCCTAGACCGGGAATTTAGTTATTTCCTCGCGTCTTTATAGGCCAAATATCATCATCTAGTGATGGGTTAGCTTTATGCCTATCATCTAAAAAGGTTAGTAAAATTTCAAATGTTCAAAATAAAATCGAACGTGTGATACCTAACCGGGGGTACTTCTTTTCCTTAAAAGTAGTACTTCTTCAAGTGAATGGCATTCCAACTTGTTGGTAGGATTCTACCATCCATAGCTTCCAACTCGTAGGCACCCTTCCCAGCTATGCCTCGGATTTTGTAGGGTCCTTCCTAGTTTGGATTTAGCTTTCATGCGCCTGCTTCTTTCCTTGATTGAAAGACTTTTTTGAGGACGAAGTCCCCAATCTTGAAGTACCTGAGATGAGCTTTACGGTTGTAATAACGCTCTATGATTTGTTTTTTAGATGCCATCCGTATCAGTGATGCTTCTCTCCGTGGTTCGAGCAGGTCCAGATTGGTCCTCAATTCGTCGCCGTTTTCTTCCTCCATGGCTATTGTAAACCTTATGCTTGGTTTGCCAACCTCCACATGTATTAAGGCTTCTGAGCCATAGACAAGTGCGAACAAAATTTCTCCCGTGGCTGTTTCTGAAGTTGTTTTGTATGCCCATAGTACCGCTGGTAACTCATCAGGCCAGTTTCCTTTTGCTTTATCCAGCCGCTTCTTTATATTGTTGATGATGACCTTATTCGTTGACTCATCTTGATCATTATCCACGGGGTGGTATGTCATTGAAGTGATCCGTTTGATTTGCCAGCTTTCGAAGAATTATATGATTTGGGAGCCTATGAATTGTGGGCCATTATCACACACGATCTATTTTGGTATCCCAAAGTGGCGTATTATGTTTCGCCATACGAAGTTTTTAACTTCCTTTTCTCGCACTTGTTTGAACGCTTCTGCCTCTACCCATTTTGTAAAATAGTCGGTTAGCATGAGCAAAAATCGTACTTGTCCTTTAGTTGTGGGAGGAGGTCCCACTATGTCCATACCCCATCTCATGAAAGGCCATGGGGATATTATTGGATGCAATAATTCCGTTGGTCGATGCATGTTATTGGCAAATCTTTGGCACCTGTCGCATTTGGATACGAAGTTCTCGACCTCTTCTTCCATCTTATGCCAATAGTATCCAGCTCTAATTAGGGTTTTCACTAAGGATCTCGCCCCTGAGTGATTTCCACAGTGTCCTTCGTGAACTTCTTTCATCACAAACTCTGTTTGGTTATGTCTGAGGCATTTTGCTAGGGCTCCCCCGAACATCTTGCGATATAATGAGTTGCGAATGAGGCAGTACCGTGCAGCTTTGCGGCGAAATGTATATTTCTCACGTTTTACTGATCGCCTCTAATTTGCTGAATCCCCCATCCAGAGGGGAATTTAATTACCTGATGCAAGGTGGAGGGTATTGCTTTCATGTCGTAGATCCATGGCCTTCCCACGATTACGTTATAAGCCATGTTAGTATCGATGACTTGGAACCTGGTACTTTTGATCACTCACTTAGCATAAGTGCTAAGTTCAATTTCTCCTTTTGTTATAACCGTAAAGTTATCAAACCCTGAAATGGCTCGTGCCCTAGGGATTACTTGATTCCCCAATAGCATTTCTTCCACGACTCTTAGCAAAATGATATTGACTAAACTACCTGGATCAATCAACACTCTTTTTACGTTAGTGTCAAGAATAAGTAAATATATTACCAGAGCATCGTTGTGAGGAAGCATTAGTCCGCCGATATTTTCATCATCGAAGGTTATATCCCGCTTCCAGATTTTCACGAACCCGTTTTCCGTGTGTAATTGTGAACTTTGTGGTCGTTTTGCAGACCACTCCATTTATTTCTTCACCTCCGTGTATCAGGTTGACGGTTCATTTTGGAGATGGAGGTTTTGGGGGCTCCTGCTTGTCTTCATGTATGCTTGTTTACCTTTTTCACTGAAAAATTCTATCAAATAGCCTGTTTCAATAACTGTTCTACCTCACCTTGCAAAAATCAGCAATCTGCAGTTCTGTGTCCATGATCATTATGGAATTCACACCAGAGATCTGGGTTCCTCTTATTCGAATTCGACCTCATCTCCTTGGGCCATCAAACCTTATTACCCAAATTTCTTAACACTGAAATTAGTTCGGAGGTACTTACATTAAAGGTATGATCCCAAATTTGTGCATTACCTCTAGGTCACTGACCTTAATCCCTTTTGGATCTAGATGAAGATGAGCCCGCATCTCTGCTTGGTGGTCCATAATCTGACATGGTGTTTTCCAACCTGGGATGAGTTTCACGACCCGATGGTCCCAAGTAAGGATCGTACCTATTTTCACCTGATCTCCTGTCTGATTCTGAACGTTTGGATCTAGTATAATCTTCCTCTTTCAGAAGAGCAATGGTATCTTCTTCTATTCAAAGTTTAGTACTATACCAGTTATAAACATCGTTCCACGTTGTAGCTGGGAATTCACTCAAGCTTTCCTTGAGTCTTCTCGTGGCTTCTGAGCTTTTGTCATTTAGATTACTTGCGAATTCCATGGCTGCCCAATTATCAGTCACCCTTGGTAGTTGCATTCTTCCTCGTTGAAACATGTCTACAAATTCACGAAGTAGTTCCGTGTCTCCTTGTTTTATTTTAAAGATGTCCTCCATCCTTTTCTCAAATTTTTGCTCACTGCAGTGTGCCTTTATGAAAGAATCCGTAAGCTCTGCAAAAGAATCAATAGAGTTTTCAGGGAGAAGAGAATACCAGGTTAGCGCCCCTGTGGTAAGTGTTTCTCCAAATTTTTAACCAGAACTGATTCAATTTCTTGTTTTGTTAAGTCGTTGCCCTTCACTCCGGTGGTAAAAGAAGATACATGGTCGCGTGGGTCGGTTGTCCCATCATATTTAGGTACGTCAGGCATTTTAAACTTCTTTGGAATGGGTACAGGTGTTGCGCTTAGTTTCCAAGGTTGTTGAGAATATCTATCAACATCAATGCCTTTGATAATAGGTGGTACTCCAGGAATTTGTTCGATTCGATCGTTTTGTTCCTTCACCTGTTTCTGCAGAGTTTGTAATAAAGTTTGTACTTCAGAGTTATTAGAACCTGGTCTCGCTTCGGGAGATTCATTAGGAGTATCTCCCCTTCCTGAGTTTGCCAACCCAGATTGAGGATTTTCCATGGTGATGGTATTATTGGGGGTGGTGTCAGTGGTGCAGGTAATGCTGCCGGTAATCCCCTCACAAATTCTTGCAAAGTTTGGCTCAGATACTCTGAAATCATTTCCTTTACTCAATCTTGTTCCACGGTTTGGTCATTATTATCATTGTTGTTATTGGATCTTTATGGGGATTGTTCCCTTGAACCACGCGGGGTTCTTGAAGGCGATAGAACTGGGGTTCCATTCCTTTGCTGGTTGTTGTCGTTGGAGTTCGACCAAGCTCAGAGGATACCACTTGAAAAGCAAACAAAGATTATCAGATTCCCGGTAATGGAACCAATTTGTTTAACCAAATAATTAGATTTTTTTTCCCAAAGCTATTTTAAGAAGAACACGGGTTTCTGATAACCAAAGAATAAGATTATACTAGTAGGCAAACTTGTAAATGGAAAGCAGTAAGATGCACAAAAAGTAAGTATATTGCAATAGTATTTCGGGATGATCCCCTTATAGGTTATATTTTACTCCCTTATATAGGGAATTTCCTAATATAACGTCTGCCGTTTTCAGTGATTGAGCATTAATGACTAATAATGACTTTAATGTAACGTTACAATGAATCAACCGTAACTGTTGAGTGAATGTTGTGTAACGTATGGATCTCTAATTTGAAGATCTCTGAATATGCCCTTTATTCTGTCCAAATACACTTTTGACCGTGTCTCTTCATCTTCTCAATTAGGTTGAAACTTCTGTAGCTAATTAAACAGTGGATGTGATTTTCCGTGCCTCTTTGCATCGTACATCTTCTTAGAGTCCCATCCAGCTGTCGTGTCTTCATTGCTCCACGTAGACTATTGAGTCATCAAGATTTATTACACGTGTGAAGCTCTTTCTTTACCAATACAGGTCTAGGCCAGGATTTCACAGCCTCAATCTTCTGAGTGTCTACCTTTATACCTCCATAGGATACAATGTACCCCAAGAATGCTACAGTCTTCAGCCAGAACTCACATTTAGAAAACTTAGCATATAATTTACTATCACTGAGGGTTTGGAGTACCGCTCGCAGGTGTTCCGCATGCTCATCCTCTAAACGTGAATAAACCAAAATATTATCAATAAAGACTATCACGAACATATCTAAATATGTCCGGAATTGGCTGTTTATCAAGTCCATAAATATGGAAGGTGCATTCATCAACCCGAAGTACAAGACAAGAAACTCGAAGTGCCATATCGGGTCCTGAAAGCTGTCTTGGGGATATCTCTCTCCCGAACTCTAACCTGGTGTTACCCCGACCTCAAATCTATCTTTGAAAAGCATCTAGCTCCCTGCAACTGATCAAACAAGTCATCTATCCTTGGAAGTGGATACTTATTCTTAATAGTTACCATGTTCAGTTTCCTATAATCGATACTCATCCTCACCAAGCCGTCTTTCTTCCGCACAAACAATACCGGTGCACCCCAAGGTGAAGTACTAGGCTCGATGAAACCTTTCTCCATCAAATCTTTTAACTGCTCCTTTCACTCCTTCAATTTGGTAGGTGCCATTCTATATGGAGGGATGGATATTGGTTGAGTTCCCGGAAGAAAATCGATGCCAAAATCAATATCTCACTCTGGAGGAATACCTGGAAGTTCATCTGGGAATACATCTCCGTACTCTTTTACTAATAAAATAGACTAAGTGTAGGTATCTCTGCATCCACATATCTAACTCGTACAATATGATAAATCCACCCTTTTGCGATCATTTTCCTCGCCTTCAGATAGGAAATAAACCTACCTCAGGGTGTCGGTGTATTACCTACCCATTCAATGACTGGCTCACCCAAAAAATAAAATCTAGCTATCTTTACTCGAAAATCAACTTTGGCATAGCAAGCTGCCAACCAGTCCATGCCCATGATAGCATCAAAATCCAACATCTCTAGCTCAACTACGTCGGTTGAGGTGTGACGACCGCAAAATGATACCGTACAACCTCGGTAAACCCATATAGAAATAATCGATGCTCCGATCGGTGTAGATACCCCAAAAAGATTACTTAATATTTTAGGCATTATACCAAACTTCCCCACGACTAAAGGGGTAATACATGATAAAGTAGATCCTGGGTCTATTAAGGCATAAGCATCATGAGAGCAAATGGTCAACATACCTGTCACAACATCTAGTGAGGATTTCTGGTCCTGCCGACCTGCTAACGCATAGCTACGATTCTGGTTACCACCTGAACTGGAACCTCTACCTCTACCTCGACCTCTACCAGCCGAAGACTGAGACTCGTGCCCTGAAGGATACACAGACATAGATGATCCTGATGCTGAATTAGCTGGTTGTGCTATAACCCAAAATCTCTATTTGGGAAATCTCGCATCATATGCCCAGGACGTTCACATGTATAACAAGCATTGGAACCGGCTCCGCATTAGCCCAAGTTTCCTCTACTGTAGATGGCACACCGCGACAAAAATGGCCATGTCTGCCTCGAACCTCGATATCGCTGCACGCTTGATGCCTGGGAGCTTCACCTGCTCCCGACTGAGTATAGCAGCCACACCTCTAACCCTGTAGCTGAGGTGGCAGAGTTCTATGTGGCCGTTCGAAGTACTCGGGCCTGTAACTACCTTGAGACTTCTCCTAAGACCTGACAAATCTCATCATCTTACGCTGCCCTAAGTTAGTCCTCTCCGTAACCTGCTACCGACGCCTACCCCTTACTATATTCTAGGAAAATGCTTGAATCCAGGAGATATCCATACTATCATGTAATTCAGCGGTGGCACATGCCTCGGTTAACTCTAGGGCCAACCCTGCTATAAACCTGTGGAGTCTATCCCCGCATAGTAGCAACTATGGATGGTGCATATCTGGCCAATGAATCAAAATAGAGACTATACTATCGAACACTCATATTGCCCTGCTTGAGGGCTAGAAACTGATCTACTCGGGCCTATCGGATCTCTCGCGGTAACTACTGGTCAAGGAAGGAATTTGAAAAACTCTCCCAAATAGCAGGAGGTTCATCACGTCCCTTGGACCTTTCCCATCCCTCATACCAAAGGATGACTATATCTCGGAGTCGAAAAGCTGCTAGCTCAACTGCATCTTTCTCCATTGCATGCATAACCCAAAAGATCCTGTGAAGCTGATCTATGAAATCTTGCGGGTCCTCCCTCTGATATGTCCGTGTGAACTCTAGGAGACTCAAAGCAATAAACTCTCGGACCCTTGGACTCCTAGATCCCTCAGAAGGTGCTGCACTAGCGGATGCCCTAGCCTATTGTTGGGTAGTTACCAACTGTGCCAACAAATGCACCACACTCCTTAAGTCCTGATCTGATGGAAGCGGAGGGGGACTGTATGTGTGGCCTCCCTAGGAATCTCCTCAGGTGGCGGAGGAGCCGGTAATGGCTGAGTAGGGGTCTCTCCCTGGGCCTTCGATTGGGCCCCATCTACTGAGGGTACCCTGCTAGTCCCCTCACCTACTGATGTCTCTCTCCTCTGGCTACCCGTAGTCCTCCTAGTTACCCTCATCTGTGCATGCAAACTCCAACATGTAAGTTTAACTCAAATTTCCCATAACTTAGTTCTACATCACGATTTAGATTTGAAAGAAGGGTAACCAACTCCTACATGCCCTGTAGTTCCCTGCTAATTTAACACATTTATAAACAAGACTCTACTGGACACGGCTTGTAGACTCTGTAGGATAGAACTGCTCTGATACCACTTCATTCACGCCCCGAGTCTGGGGGCGAGACCAGCACTCGGTGCCTCATCTATCCTTAGGTACAAACTTGCGACTTAGGAATTCTGGACATATAATGTCATACTTTGTCCAGGGGCCACATTGCAAGACAATTTACGAAGAAAAATATAAAACTGAATAGAGACTTAACACCGACTAAATGTCAACATAAAGTTGGGCCGGAAAGGTCTTCATAACTACTATAACTCACAAGCCAACAAAAATTACGTACAGGGCCTACAAGCCCAACATACTGCACTAACTTACAGGATATGTCTACTAGCCTCTACTTATGGATGTGTTGTGATCGGAACAGGGCCCCAACCTACCCATAACCTATCTACATACATACACAAGATGTACACAAAACTTCTAGACCTGGCAACTCCGAAGGATGAAGAGCTTACCGATAAAGCTGAACTCGGGAAACACCTACTGAGGAGGTCTACCCGTCTGTCTGTCTGAACCTACACGCATGAAATGCAGCACCCCCAGAAAGGGACATCAGTACGAAATAATGTATCAAGTATGTAAGGCAATATACAAAAAACTGAAACTGAATTGATAATATGAACATATGCTTACCTGCTGATACTAACTCAACTCTCTCAATATAGTAAGTAAATAGTTGTTCGGCCCTATAAGGCTCGGTATATATAACTGCTCTTCCGTAGTAGGATCGATCATAGGCGCTCAACCATACTAGGCTCTGTATCTTGACCAACTAGGCTCGCTCATAGGCGTTCGACCATAATAGGCTCGGTATATAACTTACCATCTGATCAGAGGTTACCCAATAGGGGCCTGCCCATCGATTATAGCTCGATGGTAATGAAAATACTGTAATACTGTATATATAGACTTTCTGCTTTCTTGACTGGAAAAAGGAAATATTCAATTAAATATGAAGTCCCGATACGGAGAATATTGTAACTTACAAGACTAGGAAAATATATGTAAATTCTGGGATATGAATTTTTCTTTATGCCTCATTATCAAACTCGTGTAATTACGAGATCATGGCAAAATGAAGAAAGGTCTTAGCCTTAACATACCTGGAGTAGGAAAAAATCCGTGTGATATTCTTGAGAAGGTTTACACTGATTAAAATTGCAAAATCTCATGTTGATTATGATACTACGAAACCTCTGTTTATATTATTAAAGACCCTTAGCTTCAGATGTCCTTCAACGTTGGCTTCTGGTTCCTTCATCGTTAGCTTCAGAAGGTCTCATGTAAATCCTTTTCTTATTCTCTCGAAATGTTGAAGATAAGCATTTTTTAATTCTTCAAAGATATGTAGCCTCCTAATGTTTAAAAGAACTCTTTAAGAGATTTGTTTCATTATGTCCAATGGTGAATGTTTCTTTTAATTTATTGCCACCTACCCAATATGACTAACGAGTCATTTGTTTTGGGTGGTGGCTTGCTGCCACATAGGGTGGGGGAGTGGGTTTTTTTAATCTTATCCTATAATTAATAATTAATTAGGTATTATTCCACTACCCGATATTTAATCAATTACCCACATAATTAAGAATGATCTCAAATTACTTAAAATTCTACTTATTTTTAATATACTTTATACATCATACCCATTTTACAGGATCAAGGCTGGCGGTAGTCCGCTCGGCCAATAACCGAAATATACAAGAATTTTATAGAGTTTAACGTCTGTATGGAAGGATCTATCCTTTTACCTAAGCATGGGGCCTGTCTGGATCTAATACATACTCTTATTGAGCCCATGTGTCTAGCAGTTCTAACCGTGAGAGAGGACGCCCTTTTAACACCTTCATCGGGCTTTAAATTTCACAGCTTGCTAGACGGAGCCACTAAGGCAAAGCCAATAAGAGTAGTACTAGATTTGATTGTACCACCACCAAGCCAAGAAACTATATTAAAATTCCTTTATATTTTGATAGAGTCTAGATCTTTCATGGTTAATATGTAAAGAAATTAGATATTCAACATAGCTCGGACGTATTTTATCCCAAATCGACAACCTTCAACGAAACTCATTTTCTTTAAGAAGTGGGACCGTCAACTTTCCTACCTACACTTGCGGGCATGAAATGCAGGCCCCGAGAAATAGGGCGTCAGTACGAATAATGTACTGAGTATGTAAGGCATGAAAATCAGTACATAAAAGATATAGATGAAACATGAAACAAAGAAATGCACCTTTAAGTCTGATAACTTTGTAAATTCTGAAACATTTATAATGTCATGCACGTGCGTATAAATGTCGTTCCATGCATAGGTATAGGTGTACATAACATCATCAAGCCTCTGAGGGCATCTCATCATATCGTCTCGGTCACTGTGGGCAACATCATCAATAAATACCAACTGATCAGGTGGTGGTGCGTATATAACGCCGTAACCTTTTTCCATATCCCATATACATATATTTACATATAAATATGCGTATATAACGCCATCTGGTCATGGGTTAATGTACATGTATAAATGCATAAAATGCATGAAATATGTTAATAATCTAAATATTCCTTTCGGATAAACATTATCAATTGGATATTGTTCTGAGACCCATAAACAGAAGATAAAATAATATGTCACATGGGGAATAAAGAACATAGAGACCCCTAGTATATGAATAGAGTCGTTTATGAAAGTTGTGGGTTTGCTCGTTTCCTCTATATCATTTGGATCATTCCAAGAAGAAATAAGGGATAACATTAACATACCTGAGTCGATTCTCTTTACAATTTTCTAACACACGTTAATTGCAACAAAATACGGAATAAGTTATATGAAAAGCACGAAGAAATGACATTGCTCATGCAAAGACCATCTTGGCTGAAACTTTTCCTTAAGTAACTATGAAATGACAAGCTTGAATGAAGCTCTTTAGAAAAGGAAGTTACTGATGTTATGGAAAGGTTTGTTGGAATTCTTTCATAAGATATCATAGTTGTTATTCTTAACATTTTTAGGTAGCCCCACATAAGTAATCTTGGTGTTACACTTCTTTCTCAAAGTGTGACACCTTGCAACCCTTAATACTTAGTCATTTAAATAGGAAGGTTGATTTCCATGTTGGGGGAGGGTTAAATCTTATCCCACTCTTTAATTAATTACACAATAATTAATCAATTACCCACATAATTAAGAATTATCTTAAATTACTTAAAATATTACTCACTTTTAGTACACTTTATGTACCCTACTATCATAGTTATCTAGTACCTTGTATGTCACTAGTCCATAAATATCGGGTATTGTAGCTCGAACCGTATTTTATCCCATATCGACAAACTTCGACGAAACTCACTTTATTTGATTCGTTTACCCTTTAGCCTCCACGTGACTTACTTATCGCTTATTATAAATACCATAAATGATTTTAACCTCAAGATAACCTCATCCCTATTCTACGTCGATTAACGTATGATGAAACTTTTACATACGAAATGTGAGATATAACATCCTTGCCCCCTTAGAAACATTCGTCCTCGAGTGTTTAATTCCCCGGGATCTATATAAATCTTTGATAGAGTCGTCTTTGTAACAATACTACTACCAACTCTTCCTATAGAAACTCAATAATTCAACGCCACATAGGACCACAATCAATGATAATGACAATGGCCTCACATGACCAATGGCAATAACTAACACGGGAATCCGTACATGTACCTTAAGGTTGTGATGTCTCAGTCGGACCCTTCTCTAGAAGAGGAAATAAATGAGGATGTCTAGCCTTCATGTCTTCTTCGGCCTCCCAAGTCATTTTTTCCACATTGTTGTTTCTCCAAAGTACTTTCACCGAAGCTACGTCTTTAGTCCTCAAT
This sequence comes from Nicotiana paniculata, assembly GCA_005239505.1. Classification (NCBI taxonomy): domain Eukaryota; kingdom Viridiplantae; phylum Streptophyta; class Magnoliopsida; order Solanales; family Solanaceae; genus Nicotiana; species Nicotiana paniculata. Next base: position 32,044 of record ML367842.1, read on the forward strand.
ATTCGAACCTATATAGTATAGCAATGTGAGTTTCTTCATATGATAACTGCTCTATGACTTGAATATCGTCAACTGACACAACTCTGGAAGGATATCCAATACATTTACGGAGCATAGACACATGAAAGACTGGATGTACAGACTCCAAGTCTGAAGGCAAGTCTAACTCATATGCTACCTAGCCTACCTTGCACATGATCCTATATGGTCCAATGTACCGAGGGCTAAGCTTTCCTTTCTTTCCGAACCTCATAAAACTGTTCATTGGTGATACCTTTAGTAATACCCAATCGTCAACCTGAAACTCCAAGTTTCGCCGTCGATTATCTGCTTAAGACTTCTGACGGCTTTGAGTTGTTAATCGCCTTTCCTGTATCAGCTTAATTTTCTCGATGTGTTTTGTACCAATTCTGGTCCTACTAATGTAGTTTCCCCGACATCGAACCACCCTATAGGCGACGTAAATTTCCGTCTGTAAAGAGCTTTGTATGGAGCCATTTGAATACTGGAATGTTAGCTATTATTATATGCAAACTCAATAAGCAACAGATGATCATCCCAGATACTGTTGAAGTCTATCACATAAGCTCGTAACATATCCTTAAGTGTCTGAATAGTACTCTCAGCTTGTCCGTCTATCTGGGGATGAAATGTTGTACTAAGACTTACCTGAGTCTCTAATCCTTTTTGGAAGGACCTCCAGAAGTTAGCTGTAAATTGGGCCCCTCTATCTGAGATAATAGATAAAAGGACACCATGCAGTCGTACTATCTCCTTAATATAAATCCTTGCATAATCCTCTACGGAATATGTAGTCCTAACGGGTAGAAAATGGGCTTATTTTGTAAGCCTTTCAATAATCCCCCATATAGAATTGAACATACGGTGGGCACGAGGTAAGCCTATGATGAAATCCATATTTATTACTTCCCATTTCCAAGTCGGAATCTCCATTGCTTGCAATAATCCACTGGATTTTTGATATTTGATCTTGACCTGCTGACAATTAGGGCACTAAGCAACAAATTCTGCTATATCCTTTTTCATTCTGTCCCACCAATATATTTCCGTGATATCATGATACATATTTGTTGCTCCTGAATGGATAGAATAACGAGAATAGTGAGTTTCTCCCATGACCTGCCGACGCAGCCCTGTAACATTAGGGACACATAATCGTCCTCGATATCTGAGGACCCCATCTTCTGTAACCTCAAATGATGTCTTCTCCTTCTGACGGGTTTTATCCATATAATTAACTAATACAGGATCCTCGTACTGGAGTTCCTTTACTTCAGTTACTAAAGAGGGTGTTGTCGTATACTGAATAGTAATTCCAATATCACCTGAGTCCAGTAACTAAAGTCCAAGACTAGCTAGTTGTTGAAGCTCATGGTCCATTCCCCTCTTCTCTGGCTGTAAATATGACAGGCTACCTATAGATCTACGGTTGAGGGCTTCGGTTACCACGTTCGCCTTCCCCGGATGGTATAAAATATCAATGTCATAATCTTTAAGTAGCTCCAATCATCTCCTTTGTCGTAAATTCAATTCCTTTTACTTGAAGATATACTGGAGGCTCTTATTATCCGTATAGATATAAACATGAATTCCATATAAGTAGTGCCTCCACATCTTTAGTGCATGAATCACTACGGCTAACTCTAAATCATGGGTTGGGTAATTCTTCTTGTGTTTTCTTAGTTGTCTAGAAGCATAAGGTACGACCTTACCATGCTGCATCAGTACACAACCCAATATAACGCCCGAGGCGTCACAGTAGATAACATAAACATCGGTCCCTTTTGCGAGCATTAGAACCGGTGCTGAATTTAATCTGTCCTTCAATGCTTGAAAACTCTGTTGGCAAGCATCAGTCTATTGACACTTTGCTCCGTTCTGAGTCAATTTCGTCAAAGGTGCTGAAAGGAAGAAAATCCCTCTACAAATCTCCGGTAATAACAGGCTAGACCGAGAAAACTACAAACCTCCATCGGTGTCGTGGGTCCAGGCCAAGTCTTTACTACCTCAATCTTTTGTGTATCAACCCGGATACCTTCACTCGAAATGATATGCCCAAGGAAAGCTACAGAGTTCAACCAGAATTCACATTTAGAGAATTTCTCATACAATTTCCCTTTTTGTAGAACTCCGAGCACAGTACACAAATGATCTAGATGCTCAGCCTCTGAACGAGAATACACCAATATATCATCGATAAATACAATACGAACAGATCTAAAAAGGGCATGAACACACGGTTCATCAAATCCATGAATACTGTTGGGGTATTGGTCAAACCAACAACATAACACGAAACTCAAAGTGCCTGTATCTGGTCCTGAATGTTGACTTTGAAATATATTTCTCCTTAACCCTTACCTAATGGTACCCAAACCTCAATTTTATCTTTGAGAAACACTTGGCACCTTGCAACTGATCAAATAAATCATCGATCCTCGGAAGTGGATACTTATTCTTGATCGTCACCTTATTCAACTATCTATAATCAATACACATCCATAAGGAACCATCTTTCTTCCTCACAAATAACAGAGGTGATCCCCATGGTGATGTACTAATTCTGATAAAGCCTTTCTTAAGTAAGTCCTTTAGTTGTTCCTTCAACTCTTTCACCTCTGCAGGGGCCATTCTATAGGGAGGAATAGTTATTGGATGGGTATTTGGTAGTATGTCAATAGCAAACTCAATTCCTCGCTCAGGCGGAAGACCCGGAAGATCATTGGGAAAAACATCGATAAATTCATTAGCCACAGGGATGGACTGAATGGTTGGTGACTCTACTTCCACATCCCGAACCCGAACTAAATGATAAATACAGCCCTTTCTGATCATCTTCCTTGCCTTGAGATAGGAAATAAATCTACCTCTCGGCGACGCCGTACTACCTTTCCACTCCAAAACGGGCTTCCCTGGAAATTGAAATTGGACTATCTTTGATCTACAATCAATGTTGGCATGACAAGAAGCCAACCAATCCATACCCAATATAACATCAAATTCTACCATATTTAACTGGATTAGGTCCGCTATGGTAGATCGACTATAAACCACTATTATACAACCCCTATATACTTGCTTAGATACTACTGAGTCCCCAATAGGTGTAGACACCTCAAAATGTTTAACCAATTCAGGTTTTATTCCAAACTTACTAGCAATCAACGGAGTAACATATGATAAGGTGGAACCTGGTTCAATCAGTGCATATACATCATATGCGAAGACTGATAATATACCTGTAACAACATCAGGTGATGATTCTTGATCATGTCGTCCTGCTAATGCATAAATGTAGTTCTGAGGATCGCTCGAGCTAGATGCTCTTCCTCTGGCTCTACCACGACTCATTCGTGCTTGTGAACCTTGCCCAGGTGGGCGTACTGATGATGATGAACCAGCTACAAATCCCGCTGACTGAGCTATGCTTGCATCACCTCTCGTCGGATAGTCCCTCAAAACGTGGCCCAAATAGCCACAAGTATAACAAACACCCAACCCCATACGGTACTGTCTGGCATGATGTTTACCACACTAAGCACATCGTGGAAAGGGCGGCCTTATCTGACTTCACTCACCCCTATACTGAGAGCTTGAGGCCCTGGAATTCTGACCAGGCCCTGAATATATGGAACGATCAAATCTCTTACCGGCAAACTAAGGGGGTGCGCTAGCTGATGGCTAGGCTGGATATCGGCAAACTGAGGGGGGGGTGCGAAACTCACCAGAAGGACTTGAAGACCTCGCTCTCTTATTCTGGGCCCTATCATGCTCACGATCGGCTCTCTGCTTCTGCTTACATTCCTCTACACCCTAAGCATATGCCTGAATACGAGAAATATCCATGTCTGGATGATGTGAGACAAACAGACAATCATTAAGCAAGTGCGACTCTAATCCCATCACGAACTGTTGAACCTGATCCTCCATCTTAGATACAATTGCGGGAGCATATCTAGCCAACAAATCAAACTGACGACTGTATTCTCGAACACTCATGTTACCCTGTCAAAGTGTAAGAGCCTATAACCTCTAGCCCGTCTAAGCTCTGGTGGTAGATAATGACGAAGAAAAGCTTCTGTAAACTCCTGAGATACTTCTGGAGGGGAATCCTCACCTATGGACAATTCCCAAGACTCATACCAATTAACTGCAACATCTTGGAGTCTATAGGAAGCTAGCGCAACTGACTCAGTCGCAGTGGCCTTTATTACCCTCAACATCCTCTGCATTCTTTCAAAAAATACCTGAGGGTCTTTGTTTGGATATGACCCTGTGAATACCGGAGGGTCTAAATTAATGAAATCATGAAAGCTCACACTGACGGACCTATCTGTATGACCAATAACTACTTCCTAATGTCGAGCCTGTGCGGCTACTAATCGAGTTAATAGCTGAATAACATCTCTCATCTCCTGACCCGGTGCATCTGGATGAGGAGCTGAATGTACAGGGGCGCGCACTGGAGCTACAGCCCCTCGGAGCTCTCCTGGAGAGGGCGGGGTATGTGAAGTCTGAGATGGAATCTCACTATGAGACTCTCCCCCGAGCCATGGTAACTCATGGCGCTCGACAATTAATCTCACCAGCCATGCACTTTCCCTTCTGGGAGGTTGTAGTCTTGGAGGCATCACTGAAAATATAACATATCGTTAGGAACATGAATTCTTATATCACACGATCTAAGATAAGAATAGAGGATAACATCTTTTATGCCATGTAACCTCCTATTTATAAGTGTGGTGCACAACACACCCATAAACAAGACTATACTAGAAACGGTCTGTAGACAACCCAAGGACAGAACTGCTCTGATACCCTTTTTGTCACGACCCAAACCGATGGGTCGTGACGGGTGCCCGAGTCCTACCTGTCGAACATCCTTAAGCATGCTTCTTAAGATAGAAACATGAATAACATACGTGAGGGAACCTATCGAGTTCCCCAACAGGAAAACGCAATCCATTCCATATAAAAAATGGAAAGGAATGAAGCCCAACTTAAAATATTTTAAAGTGTGTGGGGGGGGGAGCTTGGCTAAAGTGCAAGTTCCTACACCCAAAAGGTTAAAGATCGGACCTGAAAATATTGATTGTGTTTTCATAGGATATGCAACAAATAGTAAGGCATATCATTTTCTGGTTCATAAATTAGAAAATCCTGACATTTATCTTAATACGGTAATCGAATCAGATAATGTTGAATTCTTTGAAAATATTTATCCATATAAAAAGGAATGTGAGTCGTCTATTGAAATATCTAAGCGAACTCGAGAAGAAGAAAAGGAAAGTATACTAATGAGGTGAATCCAAGATGTAGTAAATGTCAAAGGACAACTACTTCAACTGGATCAGATTTTATGACATTCTTCTTGGAAAGTGAGCTTCAAACATTTAAAGAAGTTATGTCTTCCTTGGAAAGAAGCAGTCAATAGTTAAGTAGAATCCATATTGAACAATCATACTTGGGATTTGGTTGGTCTTCCTCTAGGAAATAAACCTTTGGATTCTAAGTGGAGTTTTAGAAGGAAAATAAAAATTGATGATACTATTGAAAAATATAAGGCAGGATTGATTGCCATAGGATTAATATAACGAGAAGGTCTTGATTACTTTGACACATACTTATCGGTAACGAGAATTACATCTATTCGGATGGTAATAGCGTTAGCCACCGTGTATGGCCTTGAAATTCATCAGATCGACGTAAAGACAACCTTCTTAAATGGAGATTTGGAGGATAAAATTTATATGGAACAACTTGAAGGTTTCGTGGTTCCTGAAAAAGAAAGGTGTGTCAACTTGTTAAGTTACTTTATGGACTAAAACAAGCACCCAAATAATGGCATGCGAAATTTGACTAGAAAAAATTGTCAAATGGTTTCAAACTAGTGTATTTATATTAAGAATACTCTAAATTATGTAGTCATTGTTTATTTATATATGAATTATATGTTGATAGAAAAGACACATGAAACATGTGGAATGTGGCGACATTTAGCTTGTGCATGACAAAAGCTAATGTTAGACGTGATGTATATATTATCTAAAAGAATTAAATGATATGATTCTTTGAACCCACGAATCCTTAGGTGTATTGATATGGTAGTTGGTGAATTTATTAATTGTTCAGTCTTAGTGATGACTAGTGATGAGACTACAAATTGGAAAGTTGTTTACATGCCTTTCTAGAAATGACGTGTTCTTTGTTGAACATTTATAATGTTTAGCTCTTTATGAAAGGGTGTCACCTGGAAGGCTGTGACTTTTCATGAAAAGTGTGTTTCATGTTTTGTATAAACATGACCATTCATGAAAGAATATATTTAGATGTTGGTCTATAATAAGGTGAACAAACTGATGAACTTCACCAAAGTCCATTTCAAGTTGGATTTGTTTCATGATTGAATGTTCTATAACTTGGATATCATATAGATGTATGAATACAAATGCTTGAAAATGGTGGAATGATTGTAAAATGTGTTATATATTAAAAGGTTGTGGCCACAACTGATGCCGATCATTCAGGCTAGATATACTATTGATAAATTAAGTATAGTCAATAATCTGATATGCAATTGAAAGTCGAGATGTATTAGTTTATGACATAAGGAAGTTCGCATTGAACTATCATGACAATGAAACGAGTGTTGAGATATTTGAGATATACTCAAAATTATGCTTTGCACTACAATAAGTATCTCGCAGTTATTTCTGGAATACAGTGATGCAAACTAGATCACTGATACTGTTTTATATCCACAAGTGATTATATTTTCACAGACGGTGGAGGAGTAGTGTCTTGGAAATTATCCAAATAAATGTGTATTGCCCGCTCTATCATGGAAGCTGATTTTATAGCCTTAGACAAGGCCAGCAAAGAAACTGAATGGATCCACAATTTCTTAAATATATTTTATTTTGGCCTAAATCATTTGCACCAATAAGAATTTATTGCGATAGTCAAGCGTAAATAGGAAGGGATATGAGCTTTATGTATAACAGAAAATCTTGTCATATAAGACAAATGACGTATAACTGTTAGTCAACTACTCTCTAGGGGAATTATCACAACTGACTACGTGAAGTCAAGTGATAATGTATCAGATCCACTTACGAAAGGCCTAACTAGAGAGGTAATTGAAAGATCATCAAGGAGAATGGGACTATGGCCGAGGACAAGTCATTGTGACGGTAACTCTACCTAGAAGACTGGAGATCCCAAGATCTAGGTTCAAGGAGCTCAAACAAAGTCATTAATGATGGTTCAACATTTTCAAATAAAATTTCTTTTTGGTCCATTCTCGTGATGAGACAATGTTCAGTACCAAGGATAAACCGGCAATGCTTTTTAATGGTTTCTAAGTTTGATACAGGGTATATAAAATAGTGTATCTACGGGATAACAGGTTTAGGAATCCCATATGTAAGTGTTGAAAGTACGGGGGGGGGGGGNAGAGCGAGATAATAATAAATGCAGAATTAAAGTGCATGAATTAAAGACACCAGAATTTTTATACTGGTTCCGATTCAATGTGAATCCTAGTCCAGTCCCCTTTAGTTGCAAGGGTGTTCTCTTTCAGTGATCGGTGTTTCTTGACTATAGAAGAAATGGTGTAGTTTTACACCAACTACTTAGTCTCTATGTCTCTTGTCTTTTCTTGATACAATGCCTCATCTGTGATTATCTCTCTTTCTTCTCTCACTAATTACACAACAGATCTAAAAGAACTATAATGCTTGTTTGGAATAGAACAAAAAGAGGGTAGATAGTTTGATCAAAGTATACGTCTTCAAGTCCAGAGTGAACGTATATATATACTTTCCAGGAGGCCTTAGAATCTGGGGAGATTGCAAACCCAAGAGAGTTTATCCTTAAAAAGAATCACAGTTTGATTCTTTCCAAGAATAAAGTTAATTCTTGTTACTCTTCCTTGATGTGTGGACTTTGACGAGCATTCTATCTCTAAGTCTTTATATCGGCTGAATTTGCTGATTCTCGGTTATTATGTTTCCCTTGACTCTGGGACCTTCCAGTAATAACTTATGATTGATTACCATTGCTGGATCTTCAGTGCTTCTTCGCTTTTTATCGCAGATTCCTTTTCTTTTTTGGCTTCAGTCAATCTCTTATTGATTTTTTCCTTCAGTTTATTCCTTTTGCGTTGAACTGCTTTCGTTTATTTATGATCTTCCTTTTGCAGTTTTGATCCTGATTGATTTCCTTGTGTCCCTACACCAAAAGTGATTATATTATTTTCATCATTAAAACTAACAAATAACAATCTCCCCATTTTTGATGATGACAAAAAATAATATATATATATATATATTATTTTTTGTCATCATCAAAAATGGGGAGATTGTTATTTGTTAGTTTTAATGATGAAAATAATATAATCACTTTTGNCCAATTAACTTCCTTGTAGTTGACTCCCCCTCAATAAGTGTTATCATATTTCTTTTAGTGGACTTCTGTAACCTTCTTTTAGTCGACTTATTCTGTAACCTTCTTTTTGTACCTGTAGAAATTATATCTTTTCTCCCCCTTTTTGACATCATCAAAGAGGGGATAACACATACTAAAACAAGCAAATATAATTATAACTACATGCTAGTTAAGTACTAAAGTTGAGATGATCAGCATGCAGAGTCATAGCAAAAGAAGAAAAGAAAAAAACTCATCCACTCGACTGGTTATCCAGTACAAACAACAAAACACAAAAAAAATGTTTGAGATTTCCACAACTAGCGACGAAAGAAATAATTAAGAGTATTGCAAATGGCCTCCTTTAGATGGTCAAAGCTTGTATTGGTTGAAACGGTGACCCCATCAATCTATCATGCACTTCCTTTAAATCTTTGACTGATTTTTCTCCAAGTCTCAGAATTTTGACCTTTATCTTGGAAACATCCGACCCTGTTTCCTTCGAAATTGTGTGTATGTCACCAACAGTGGACTGAGTGGTAGCAAGTAGATCTTGGATGTTGGTCAGCTTGTTGTCAAGAGAAATCAGTTTCTCGGCGAGATTAGGATCACTTACACTATGATGGGAGACTGAGGTTTTGATCTTGGAGTCAAGTTGAATATTTTTGACTTCACTGTCCTACTTCTTCACCCAAAATCCCTTTGCACACACATACCCCATACTTGCAAACGCCTTAGAGTTATAAGATTTTGACACAATGACAAAAGGGTATTCTGATATGGAGATATTGTGGGCTTCTAAGATGTGAGTGATAGCCATACCATAGGGAAAACTGGTTGTATCATCAGCATCTCTATCATAAAATTTATGACCCAGGAGGATAACTTAATCTTGAGTTTGTTCACAAGACAGTAGACAAGAAAAGTATCTCTTTGAGAGAAGGTGGAGAATGATCCAAAGCGAGGAACAAGAGTGGTTGCAACAATGTGGGCTATAACTCGGGTTTCAAAGCTAACATCATTGGGACCTAACTGGTTAGGGCGAAAATAAGAGGGGCACTCAGCAATACAACATTTTGCTTGATCAAAAGAAATTTCAAAATCATCAGGCCAAGTATTTTTGAAAAGCATTGAAAAACCAGAGCACTTACACAAGAAAATTGAATCAATCATGGCACAATCAGGAACAATACGTTTACCCAGAACTAAGGATTCCAACCTATCAGGCTTATTAGAGCGAAGATTTGCATAAAACATTCTCACGAAGGGTTCAAAGACATTAGGAGGGGGGAAAGAGAAAATGTTTGACCAACCTTGAAAGACAAAAAGATACTTTACCTTACAATTGAGGGTTTCCATGAAGTCAAGATCAACTACTCTTCCATGAGGAATGGGCTCGTCTTTTAGGGCAATGAAGAAATCCCTGTTTGGGGTATCCTAGAAATTGAGGTCTGACACTAGAGAGCTGAAGAGGCCTATTTTGGATTTCTTAGGGGTAAGAGATTCAGGAGAGTCTTCCATAGGCCTTTTTCCTAGGGCTTTTTCTCCTAAGTGAGAGTGGTATGAAGGTTCTACCTAAGAAGAGGCAAATCTTTTGGAGTGGTCAGATCCTAGGTCTACAGGTTTTGGGGGTTGAGAGCAGGGTTTTCCTCTGGAACGAGTACTCTTTATGGTGGAGGCAAAAGGAGTTTTAGAGTTTTTAGCCATGATGTAAACTGTTTGCAAAGAGTTTAAAGGGCTTCTATATGATGGATACGATGGGGTCAGAGAAGAAGGTTTAGAGATTAAAAAGGTGAAGTTTTGATGGTTGAGTACAATAAAGGAAAGGATGTCAGTGAAGAGTCATGATGAATGTTTTTCCTTTATTGAAAGCTGCGATTGATGTGAAAAGAGAGGAAAAACGGAGGCGGTACATAAATGAGTACATACAAACAAAATTTGAACATTTGGCATGCAAGAATTTAAAAAAGTCAAATAGGTCCTAATTCTTATAATTAAGAGAGATAATACTAAGTAGATCTCTTAAAAGACAAAACTTATCTTCTAGTAAAGGCTTGGTAAAAATATCAGCTAATTGATCAGTAGTTCCAACAAAAAATAATTCTACATCTCATTTGAAAACATGATCCCTAATAAAATGATGCTTGATGTCTATATGCTTAGCCCTAGAGTGATGCACAGGATTCTTTGAAAGACATATAGCACTAGAGTTATCACAAAATATTGGAATAGGTTTAAAAGATAATTTATAGTCACCTAATTGATGAGACGTCCATAATAACTGTCCATAACACTGTAAGATGGCAATGTATTCAGACTCCGTAGTGGATAGTGAAATAGATCCCCGTTTTATACAATTCCAAGATATCAAGGATTTTCCCCAGTAATTGACATATGCCACTGGTGCTTTTTTTGTCTTCCTTATCACCTGCAAGATCAGCGTCACGACCCAAAATCACTAAGGTCGTGATGGCGCCGGACATCAATGTCAGGCCAGCCAAATCATTACTTAATTGAAATAACTTTCCGGTTTTTAACATTTATGAAAATATTTCCGTTCACTTTATTACATGATACTCAAATAAAAGACTGTTAATTAAAAAAATGGTTTAAAGATTTCACTCAAGCCATTATATCCCAATACATATCTTAGATCCCGGTATCGCAAGTACATGAGCTATTTCTAAGAATTTTACAAATATTACAAAGCATGTCCGAAATACAACTGGACAAGGAAATTTAAAATGAATAAATACAGTATGAAAGTGACTCTGCCAGCTGTGGATCGCCTCCGGATGGTGCAGCTCGCCTAAGTCTCCGAATCCTCCACATTGCTATGAAAGTACCTGTGTAATAAAATGCACAGCAAGTGCAGCATGAGTACAAAAACAACGTGTACTCAGTAAATCACCCGTCTAACCTCAGAGAGGTAGTGACGAGGGAGAAAATTAGACTCTTACTAAGGTCCGACAATACAACATGTGATAGAATATGATGAAATACAATAGACATGAAAGACAGTGAGAACCAAGTACATAGCAAATAACGAAATCCAGATAATAAGTGAAAAAGGAACATCAAAGTACTAAATCTCCTCTTAACCAATACCTGACACTCCAGTTATAACTGACTCAGAATTCAAGTGATCATACACATACCAGGACAAGACGACCGGCCGGAGTCATAAGGGTGGTCATAGGGACTGAGGTCATAAGCTAACCCACGATCGCGAATCATACCTACGACTCGTGAGCTGACTCGATATAATAAGCTAACCCACGATCGTGCATCGTACCTGCGACTCGTGTACTGACTCGATAATGATAAGCTGACCTACGATCGCGCATCATACCTGCGACTCGTGTGCTGACTCGATAATGATAAGCTGGCCCACGATCGCGCATCATACCTGCGACTCGTGTGCTAACTCGATAATAATAAGCTGACCCACGGCCGCGCATCATACCTGCGACTCGTGTGCTGACTTGATAACAACTGCATATATATATATATAAGTGCATATATATATATAAGTACATATGTGTACCAACTCAACAGTGAACTCAACAGGACTGTGTCAATACCACGGATAGCCAACTGGGATTTAAATCATAATGTTTCACGTTTCCATATCACCTCAACAGTAATTACAACTCATAACACATACAAAGGTGCAAATAAGGCACATAGTGGCATGCTAGTGGGTCCTAGGCTACCCGGACATGGCATAATAATAGCTACGCACGGACTCCCATCACCTCGTACGTATGTAGCCCCGAACATAATATCATATACTGAATTAATTCACCTAGGGGGACGATTCCCCCTCACAATCTTAGAAAGGAGACTTACCTCGTGAAGAAACCACCTCTCGGATCAAGGATGCGCCCGAATCTCCGAAATCTACCCTCAACGGCTCGCAACTAGCCAAATATAGTATAATTACATCAACTCATGATCAAGGAATAAGAATTAACCTATTAACCCAAAATTCACCATTCTTGAAGAATTACCCAATTTTAACCCCGAGCCTGCACACTCGAATATCGAGAATTATTGAAGGGGTCGCTCACTCGTAGCCTAAGGATCAAGATTACGTAACTTTTATTGGAATTCATGGAAATCATTGACTGATTTATCAAATTCTTAAGAACCCTAACTTTTACTATCCAAATCCTTGATTTTTGAAGTTTTATTAATAAATTCTAGTTGAATTCCAGGTAAAAATTAGGAAAATAGAGAGGAATTACTCACTTTAGTAATATATGGGTCGTGGAGGGTGTTGCTCAAGCTTGAAGGTTCTCTTATGGAGTTTTGGATGAGAAAGAATGAAGAAAACCCGTGTTTAAACACTTAAATATGCCTGCCTACAGGGGTTTCCGCACCTGCGACCCTGGGACCGCACCTACGGTCCCGCACCGGCGAGAAACGAATTGCACCTGCGGAAAATGGCGAGGGGGCTGGGGATCGCACCTGCGGAGGGCCTTCCGCACCAGCGGACCCGCTCCTATGGAAATTGTTCTGCACCTGTGAAGGTAGGGGGACCCTTGGGTTTTCGCACCTGCGAGCATGCGGTCCCGCACCTGCGACTGGGCAACCGCACCTAAGGTCACACCAGCAACAGCTGCACCGTTGTTTTAGATGGTGTTTGGCCTCGTGTGATGTCCGAGAGGCACCTGGACCCACACGATCCCCCGTAATACGGACTAGCTCGAGCCTACAGAACACTCAAAACATGGTAAAACTCAAAATCGCATCCTAAAACCCCTGAATTCATAACTTAGGACTTTCAAATTCTAGATTTCTATAACGATGCCCCGAACCAACCTATACAACTCGGAATGACTTCAAATTTTGCGGACAAGTCATATTCAACATTACGGACCTTCTCCAACTTCCGGAATCCCATTCCGACCTAGATATCAAAACTTCCACTCCTGGCCGAATTTCCCCAAAACCTTCAAATTTCTATCTTTAGTCAAATGACTTCAAAATGACCTCCAGACATCCGAATTCACTTCCGATCGCGCTCCCAACTCTAGAATAACCATACGGAGCTATTCCCAGACTCGAAATCCCAAACACACATCAACCTCACTGATATGCACTTCAACCCCAAATTCATGAAATTCTTCTAAAAATGCTAACTTCCACAATATACGCCGGAACGCTCCCGGGTTACCCAAAACCCGATCCGGACACACACCCAAATCCGAAATCATCATGCAAACCAGCTGGAACCTTCAAATCCTGATTCGGAGATCGTTTACTAAAAATTACAATCTTAGATGATTTCACACACTCAAGGCTTCTAAAATGAGAATTTTCTTTCCAAACCAACTCTAAACTTCCTGAATTCAATTCCGACCACGCCCACGGGTAATAATACCTGAAACGAAGTTTCTCACAGCATCAAAATGTTGAACGACGCGCTAGATCACGAAATAACGGATCGGGTCGTTACATTCTCCCCCACTTAAACCAACGTTCGTCCTCGAACGTGCTAAGAACTTCTCTGGAGCTTCCTGAAATCACTATTTAACATATCGAGCACCCGCCCGTGCTACCACAACCCAGTCGAGCAGAATAGCTTGATCAAATCTGGAGATTTCTTCTTTATCCATATAATAAGCTCAGAATTCATTCAAACACCTAAAATTTCTCTAGCCAGGCCTAGTTCCAATATATATAAGCACTGCATCAACTAGCTCATGATGTACCAGATCATAACTGCATACCCTTGTTGAATTGGAACCATGCACCGCACAACTCATCATCTGACCACAATGATGCTCCCTGAACCTTAATAGCCAAGGTCCATGAACCTCATGCACCCAATGCACCTCATAACAATTATACAGACATCCTGCTATAATGCTAGTGATACAACCACAACGGAGGAAATGCGCAGAAATTCATACTCAACTGCAGAGTTAACAAATCCTTGAGTACCTTATCTTGACTAGAATCGTCACTTTCATTATGAACCTGAATGATGGTATTTGTACTTTAATATACACTTTACATAACCTTATCGTACTGATCCCTGGTCCAATAACCTCGTCTCACCCAGTACGAACTGCTCAGACAGAAAGTCATCCCAAACATAGTTAACAGCCTCACATGATACCGCATCGCCCAATAGGCCATAACTCGAACATGATAATAAGAAACGACTCAGGAGGGAACTATCCAGCTCAAGCAACTAATATCAATCCTTACCAGAAAATAGGAATTAAAACATAAGAAAATAAATATAGGAACCTTACTCATCATCACATTGTTGTGGCATGCAACCTGATCCAAATAACATACCCCTGGCGGCGTGCCACCCTATCCCAATAACATACCCGTGGCGGCGTGCCACCCGATCCCAAATAACATCACCGTGGCACCGTGCCACCCGATCCAAATAACATAAAACTCACGTAAGGAAATATATATATATACGGAGCTGATTTGTTCACTATTACGAATTACTGAATATCGATCACAAGCACGCTAAGTGCATAATACCATCCTGGGGAGATTGATAAAGCCATAGGCTACAAAACTCAAGCACAGTTGAGGTGCGATATATATGCATATACTCTGGATCTCAAGAGATATCATGCTCACATAACATCCCCGCTACGTGGGACCTCAACACATAAGAAATTATCAAAGCCATTTCACAACTCACACGGCACAATCACAATAACACATGAATTCGACAAAGACGGAACAACACCCTCTGTACTAATATCTTTCCATCAAAAGATGCTCTACTGAAAGGAAAATGACTGGTTCACACGAAGCCCATAATCATATATAAATCCATCCACAAACACCGAGCCACCTTGCTCGCACCAAACTTAGCTATTAGCTTTTACCTGGGTCCACATTAACCCTACTTTTTCTCATAATACACGAGAACAACCGTCATCACCGGGACTAACACCCCAAAATCCATAATCAACTGAACCGAATACCCTCCAGGCATAAATTCTCAATTTAAGCAATATTGCACCTCTTCATACTCGGTCCAAACCTTAAATCCATCAAGTGACTACATGTCACACTTTTTACAATATTTTCGCGGTCATGCTTCCATGAACTTTCACACAAGGAACAAGTCTTCCCATCCATAACACCGACCACACTAAGGTTGCAAAACACATCAAGAACCCATGACCAGGGTACAAAGCCTCTTTCACCGAATATCAATCTCGGGCGACACTAAAGATAACACCAGCTTACTCTTAACTTTCAAATCACTTTGCCTTGCTCTTCCGAGCTCATGACATCCTTATAAACATCGGACCTAAATCTCGATTCCAGTTACATACTGCTTCCCGTACTTAACATACCAACATGAGGTAGTGCAAGAATTCCATCATAACTTTCGAACCACCAAAAGGGTTAACACTTCATCATACAGAAACTTTTTACTTGACTCAATTCAAGAGTACCATCTCAACACACAAGTGAATTCCCATTATCACCCAAATCATGCAAATCTTAAACGATATTCTATGCCGCCATAACCTTTCCGGGATTCGCCTATACTTGACAGGCCATAGCACTCAAATGCTCTCTCATGAAATCTATTACGACAGGCGACAAGCCCCGCACACACCGGCACAAACCGCATGCATAACCAAATCACATCAAAGGAACCGATCACTGCCGCAAATGTGCCATCTCAACCATGGCTAATCAATCTATCTCCTTTTAACCATCCTTAATTGCCTCAGGAATAATAACAACTTCCTTCAACCCATAGCAAACTCAAACCTCACTCATCTCGAGTGACCTTGATTCACGAGACTATGCTTCCGAAATCCCGCAACCTGTCTCATACCCTTATGATAATCTTTTCTTCAATCCGGAGTCCATTTCTCTCACTCCTCCAATATCATCTTGTATACTGAAACATATCATAGAACATTCAAACCGTCCTCATTCCTCTCAGAGATTACTCTGCAAAAGCTCGATTCTCGATCATATTGCTGCCTGAAATCCTCAATTGCCGCATTCGTAACTTTTGAACTCACTAGGACCGCTATTGAGAGTCACCCACTCTGACTAGCCCCGAATACAATCAACTCCAAGGCTCTCCTAGCATAGGAACACCCTTTTAAATGAAACACGTGACTGAGTCACTATCCTTACAACTCGCCCAGGCCTTAAGCATAAACCCTGAATCTTCCAAAGCCTAACCCTGATCCGACAGGGCCAACTTCTGCACATATTCAACAAATCCCACGCACAATTACCATTTTACTCCTTTTTCCTTAGCTGAAATAACTCGCCAACACGCCGAAAATACTCAACCCCATGCGAAGAAAATCCTACAACCCAACTGCAGATGGTGGGACTCCCCCACTTAACCCGAAGCTACTCATTGCATCACTCTAGACCCTGCTAAGACCCTTCCTCCTTTGATAGCACGATCTTGCTCAGTCAATCCATCCTAATCTTCCAAATTCTCTTGCTAGCATTCCATAAACACTCAAATTCTCTAGCATCATTCACACATTCTAACTCCTACCGGCTAGCCACTAGGACCCCTCACTGAACCTGCCAACCCCGCCACTGCTAACCTATCCCCTGAAGAAAACCCACCTATGGAAATCACCCGCTGACACCTCCCAGCGATGTTGAAATGCACGCTCTCTGCGACTTCAATACCCCATCCTATGCCCTGCTTCATTTACCAACTTACTAGTCCGCCTGCTCCTCATGGACATCCATTAATGCGCGACAAATATCCTCAAATTCCAAGTTGTGCTGCGCTCCCCCACTTCGCGACTGCTCGACTTTCGCTTCTTACACCTCGCCTCCTAGAAATGGAACCACCGCCTAGCATCATTCCAAGATCATTCTTTGTATCTCTCAAACCAGCAGATCACCACGACTTCAAGCTCTCCAAAGATTATCTTTCTCTAGCTTCCTTCGTTATCAACACTTATCCGGTACCGAACCATCGCACCTCACGACTCTGCCAACCGTTTTATTCAATACTTTTTCTCAACACTCTGACCCTACGCAACCGAAAAAACCATAGCACCGCCAAACTTAACACATTCCACTCGATCAACAACGACGATTACACGTCACAGGTACATATCCAATCTCACTTGAAGACACCAAGTCTTACTACTTTATAAATCCCAACCGAGCCATTCATACTCCAAATTCCTTCCCTCTGTCGGAACAAAAGCACTGAAACCCCAGAATCGCACTCTGAGAAGACTTCCCTTCAACCATTCATATTTCCCAACATACAGACAAATTCTCTAACATCATATCGACACCGCGCGAAGATCAATTTCATACATCATTACTACCTGATCACAGCCTTAAGGCTCCCAGAAACACAGCTAATGAGCTGAAACAACATATCACCCTTTCACAGGGCCATAACAACAACCATGACTATTTACACATGGAAGCATCTCGAATTACATTCGTAGCACCATTCCTATTCCTTAAATTCATGATCCATAGCAAGCGCTTCGCGACGCGTAAGATTGAGTAGGAACGAACATAGGCATAATCCTCAAAGGAATCAACTCGCACGATGAAGAATCAAGAAGGGAAGTACACCTAACAACCCTGTAGCCTCTCGAAGATAATTACAGAAGTCTCTGTACCGATCTGCAAGACTCTACTAGACTTGCTCATGACATGGCATAATAGTAGCTACGCACGGACTCCCATCACTCGTACGTACGTAGCCCCCGAAGATAATATCATATACTGAATTAATTCACCTAATGGGACGATTCCCCCTCACAAAGTTAGAAAGGAGACTTACCTCGTGACGAAACCACCTCTCGGATCGAGGATGTGCCCGAATCTCCGAAATCTACCCTCAACGGCTCGCAACTAGCCAAATATAGTATAATTACATCAACTCATGATCAAGGAAGAAGAATTAACCTATTAACCTAAAATTCATCATTCTTGAAGAATTACCCAATTTCAACCCCGAGCCCGCACGCTCGAATATCGGTAATTATTGAAGGGGTCGCTCACTCGTTGCTAAGGATCAAGATTACGTAACTTTTATTGGAATTCACGGCAATAATTGAGTGATTTATCTAATTCTTAAGAACCCTAACTTTTACTATCCAAATCCTCGATTTTTTATGTTTTAGTAATTAATTCTAGTTGAATTCCATGTAAAAATTAGGAAAATAGAGAGGAATTACTCAGCTTAGTACTATATAGGGCGTGGAAGGTGCTGCTCAAGCTTGAAGGCTCTCTAATAGAGTTTTGGAAGAGAAAGAATGAAGAAAACTCGTGTTTAAACACTTAATATGCCAGCCTACAGGGGTTTCTGCACCTGAGACCCTGGGACCTCACCTGCGGTCCCGCACTGGCGAGAAAAGAATTGCACCTGCGAAAAATGGCGAGGGGCTGGGGATCGCACCTGCGGAGGGGTTTCCGCACTAGCGGACCCGCTCTTGAAAAAATTGTTCCGCACCTGTGAAGGTAGGGGGACCCTTGAGTTTTCGCACCTGCGAGCCTGCGGTCCCGCACCTGCAGCTGGGCAACCGCACTTGCGGTCACACCAGCAATAGCTGCACCAGCAATTGTTTTAGCTGGTTTTTGGCCTCGTGTGATGTCCGGGAGGCACCTGGGCCCACCTGAGACCCTGTCCAAATATATCAACAAGTCACAAACCATAACACGGACTCGCTCGAGCCTATGGAACACTCAAAACATCTCTAAAACTCTAAATCTCATCCCAAAACCCCTGAATTCATAACTTAGGACTTTCAAATTCTAGATTTCTATAACGATGCACCGAACCGACCTATACAACTCGGAATGACTTCAAATTTTGCGGACAAGTCATATTCAACATTACGGACCTTCTCCAACTTCCGGAATCACATTCCAACCTCGATATCAAAACTTCCACTCCCGGCCGGATTTCCCAAAAACCTTAAAATTTCTAACTTTAGCCAAATGACTTCAAAATGACCTCCGGACATCCGAATTCACTTCTGATCGCGCTTCCAACTCCAGAATCACCATACAGAGCTATTCCTAGACTCGGAATCCCAAATGGACATCAACTTCACTGATATGCACTTTAACCCCAAATTCATGAAATCCTTCTAAAATTGCTAACTTCCACAATATACGTCGTAACGCTCCCGGGTTATCCAAAACCCGATCCGGACACACACCTAAATCTAAAATCATCATACGAACTTGCTGGAACCTTCAAATCCTGATTCGAAGATTGTTTACTAAAAATTCCAATCTTAGTTGATTTCACCAACGCAAGGCTTCTGAAATGAGAATTTTCTTTCCAAACCAACTCTAAAATTATTGAAATTCAATTCCGACCACGCCCACGGGTCATAATACCTGAAATGAAGCTGCTCACAGCCTCAAATCGCTGAACGACGTGCTAGATCACGAAACGACCGGTCGGGTCGTTACAATCAGCATCTGAAAAATCTTCTAATTTAAAAGTGTTAGAACGTGGATACCATAGTCCATGAGAAATAGTTCCAATGAGATAACGAATAATTCTCTTAACTGCATTTATATGAGACTCCTTAGGAGATGACTGAAACGTGGCACATTTATGCACACTGAACATAATATTTGGTCGACTGGAAGTTAGGTAAAGAAAGGAACCAATCATTCCACGATATTTGGTTTCATCAACAGGATTTCACTTTTCATCTTTATCAAGATTTGTTGACAGGCTCATTGGTGTGCCAATAGATTTAGCATTGCTCATGCCAAACTTCTGAATTTGCTCATTTGTATATTTCGTCTGGCATATAAAAGTTCCTTCTTCAGATGGTTGAATTTGAAGTCCAAGGAAAAATGTGAGCTCTCCCATCATACTCCTTTCAAATTCACTTTGCATAAGAGTTGCAAATTCCTTGCACAACAGAGGGTTAGAACCACCAAAAATAATATCATCAAGATAAACTTGAATAATGAGGTTACCTTCAGATGATATTTTGATGAATAATGTATGTCTACTTTACCTCTTATAAACCCATGATCAAGTAGAAATGAACTAAGTCTTTCGTACCATGCTTGTGGAGCTTTTTTAATTCCATACAGTGCCTTGGTCAACTTATACACATGATAAGGAAACTTTGAGTCTTCAAATCTAGGAGGTTGTTTCACATATACTTCTTCCTCAATGAAACCATTTAAGAAAGAACTCTTGACATCCATCTAAAAAAGTCTGAATTTCTTGAAGGATGCGTATGCAAGAAAAATTCGTATGGACTCTAATCGAGCTACTGGTGCAATGGTTTCATCATAGGCGACTCCCTCTTGTTGTGAGCCCTTGAGCTACTAATCTGAAATTGTTTCCTATGACCTTTCCATCCTCATTGAGCTTATTTCTGAAAAGCCATTTAGTTCCAATTATAATAGCGTCTGCAGGCTTAAGCACTAGTTTTCACAGTTGGTTTTTATCAAATTGATCCAGTTCTTCCTACATTGCTTGTACCCAGCTTGAGTCTTTAAGAGCCTCCTCTATCTTATTTGGTTAAATCTGGGAGATCAATGCTACATTTGCCTTCTTCTTGTGGGCTTCCCTGGTTTTCATTCCTTCACTTGAATCTCTTATGATAAACTTTTGAGGATATTCTGGTTCACTTATGCATTCATTTGGACGTGTTATGCTCGTCGGAGTAGTCGACTCTCTCTGAGCTTCTAGTTGACTGTTGCTAATCTCATTAGTCGAATTTGTGATGTTGTCTAATTTGTTAGTCGACTCTTGAGGAATGCTTGGCTGAGTTGTTTCTTGATTTTGATCTTCATCACCTGCAATAATTCCTTTCTCAGTCGAAGTGTAATTTTCATCAAATATTACATGTACTGATTCTTCTACAGATAAAGTGCATTTATTATATACTATAAAGGATATAATATTTATGGAATAACCTAGGAAAATATCTTCATCACTTCTTGGATCAAATTTTCCAAGATTTTCCTTACCATTGTTGTGGATGAAATACCTGCTTCCAAAAGTGTGGAAGTAGCTTATGTTGGGTCATTTGCCTTTCCATCATTCATATGGAGTTTTCTTCAAGATAGTCCTTATGAGACATCTATTGAGAATGTGGCAGGCTGTGCTTACTGCTTCTGCCCAGAAGTGGTTTGGCAATGAATACTCTAATATCATAGTTCTAGCCATATCTTGTAGAGTTCTGTTTTTCCGCTCTACTACCCCATTCTGTTGAGGTGATCTTGCGGCTAAGAAGTTGTGGGTGTATCCTTGATTATTGCAAAAATTTTCAAATGCTCGAATGGTTGTAATGAGATATCCCTTTTCTCGTTCAACATTTTGGCAGAAGATCTCAAAATTTTTCAAAGCATCATCTTTGTGAGATAGAAAAATACCCATGTATAACATGAGTAGTCATCACCAATAACAAAGGCATATTGTTTTCCTCATATGCTAGAAGTTATAGTTAGGCATATCGTTTTCCTCATATGCTAGCAGTTCTAGTAGGTCCAAACAAATCCATATGAAGCAATTGAAAAGGCTTAGATGTGGACACAATGTCTTTGATTTTGAAAGAGTTCCTGGTTTGTTTAGCAATCTGACATACACATGACTTCTAGAGAAATTGAGTTTGGGAAGACCAATAACTAAATCATGCTTGGATAGTTTATCTATAAGATGCATGCTTTCATGACAAAGTTTCTTATGCCATAACCATGGATCATCAGATATGGATGTTAAGCAAATATGACCATCTATATTTTCAAAACCATCAAGAATATAGACATTTCCATACAGTTTTTCCTGGAATGATTATTTTACCTGACTCATCTTCAATAGCACAACCTGCTTTCTTGAATTTTATTTCATATCCAAAATCACATAATTGGCTTATACTCAGAAGATTGTAGTTGAGTCCATCTACAAGATAGACCTCAGTGATGCTGCAGTTGTTATTGAATGGAACTGTGCCAATGCTAACTATCTTTCCCTTTGAGTCATCACCGAATTTAACACTTCATTTATCTTTGTAACTTCTTTGAACAGGTTTTTGTCACCTTTCATATGACTGTGACACGCACTATCTAGGTACTATTTTCCTTTGCGGCTCTTTCTGTGGTGTTCCTGCAAAACATAATAATTACTTTCTTTTAGGTACCCAAGCCTGCTTTGGTCCTTGTTGGTTTGTATTACTAATACTAGGGTTGTCTTTGGGTTTCCAAATCCACCCTGAAACATTTGATTTTCCAAATCGACAAAAGAAATATTTATGTCCACTTTTATTACAATAGTGACATACAAAGGCTGATCCAATTTTGGATCTTCCACTAGTGCTTGTGGACTCTGTTCTAGTTGTTCCTTTTCCAGTTGACTTGTAAGTCGGCTGGTTGGACTAGACACAACTATGACTTGTGGATTTTCCCATGCCAATGAGTAGCATTTGCAATTCCTGAAATTCCTCTTGAAGTACTTCTTTTTCAATTTCACATACTTCAAGGTTTTCTAGTCTTTCTTTTTCCTATTAAGTCTCTTTAGTTAATTTATCAACTTTTCATACTCTTTTAAAGTAAGGTCAAGAATATCCTTCATTTTATTGCATCTTTCATAGTTATAGGGTCTTACCTCGCTTGTTTCACCTCGTGCCATGAAATAGTTTTCATTTTCATCTTTGAATTCGTTGTCTGAAGCATCCTCATCTGTCCAGCAGCCTGAAAGTTTGTTTATGTCATTTTCTAGGATTGTCATAAAATAAAGATTTGCTATCTCTTCAGTTTCTGAAACATCTTCATCACTCTAACTTCCAAAAGATTTGTTCTTGTTGAATCCTCTGGTAACTTTTCTTTCCAGATCTGGGCATTCAGCTTGCACATGTCCGTATCTTCCAACTCGTAGCATTTTCCATCATTCTTGTCTTGCTAATTGTATTTCCTGGTTCACCTAGACAGTATCCTTCCTCTTCTTGTATTTCTGTATCTTCTCATTAGACCATACATGTTCCTTGATACCATCGCAATCTCTTCATCGAGGGCTTCAGGATCATCATCAATGTCATTGTCTGCCCTTTCAATTGTAGCTTTGAATGCGACTGTTTTCTTCTTTTCTTCCTGGCTTGTTTTCTTGAGATGAGTCTTCTCAAATGCTATGAGATCTCCTCGAAGTTCATCATAAGATAGTTTGTTTAGATCTTGTGATTCGAGTGCAACTACTTTTGTCTGCCGGTGGTAGGGAGATTTCTCAGAATTTTCCGAACTTGATCACCATTTTTATATGGTTTACAAAAAGCTTTTAGATCGCTAATGATTTTACTGAACCATACAAACATTTCTTCAATGAATGCTCCTTCTTTCATCTGGAAGAGTTCGTAATCATGAACTAACATATTGATGTGATTTTCTTTCACTTTGCTGGTTCCTTCATAAGTTACTTCCAGTTCCCACATTTCTTTAGTTGTATCACAACTAGAGCATTTTTCATATTCTTCTCCACTTGTAGCATTATAGAGTAGATTTTTTGCTTTAGCATTGATTTGAACAATTGCCATCTGCTCATCTGTATATTTCGTCAATATCTTATGGATCAGTAGGGGGTTGTGCGACTACTGGTAGTTTAGTTTTCCTTTTTGATAACACGACAAACTTTAAAATCGTATGACTTTGCATATATTTCCATACGCACTTTCCAGTGAGAAAATTGTTGTCCATGGAAATACGGTGGCCTGACTTATGATGTTCCTTCTTGAAAGAGTGCTCCCACAATAACTTGATTTGCCATGTCTTTTCTCACAAGCTGTTAAGCAAAGAAGTGTGAGACTAGCTCTGATACCAATTTAAAGTAAAAGGGGGGGGGGGTGATTTGCTTGTTTTTAAAATAGTTATAAGTAGTTGACTAATTTACCAATTAGTCGATTAGAAATAAGAGTGAGATAATAATAAATGCAGAATTAAAGTGCAGGAATTAAGACACTAGAATTTTTATACTGGTTCGGATTCAATGTGAATCCTAGTCCAGCCCCCTGGGTTGCAAGGTTGTTCTCTTTCATTGATCGATGTTTCTTGAGTACAGAAGAAAAGGTGTAGTTTTACACCAACTGCTTAGTCTCTATGTCTCTTGTCTTTTCTTGATACAATACCTCACCGGTGATTATCTCTCTTTCTTCTCTCACTAGTTACACAACAGATCTAAAAGAACTATAATGCTTATTTGGAATAGAACAAAAAGAGGGTAGATAGTTGAATCAAAGTATATGTCTACAAGTCCAGAGCGAACGTATATATACTTTCCTGGAGACCTTAGAATATGGAGAGATTGCAAACCCAAGAGAGTCGATCCTTAAAAAGAATCACAGATTGATTCTTTCCAAGAATAAAGTTAATTCCCGTTACTCTTCCTTGATGTATGGACTTTGACGGACCTTCTATCTCTAAGTCTTTAAATCTGTTGGATTTGCTGATTCTCGGTGATTATGTTTCCCTTGAATATGGGACCTTTCAGTAATAGCTTCTGATTGATTATCTTTTTCGGATCTTCAGTGCTTCTTCCTTTTTTATCGCAGATTCCTTTTCTTTGATGGATTCAGTCAATCTCTGATTGATTTTTTCCTTCAATTTATTGCTTTTGCGTTGAACTGCTTTCGTTAATTTATGATCTTCCTTTTGCAGTTTTGATCCTGATTGATTTCCTTGAGTCCCTACACCAAAAGTGATTATATTATTTTTCATCATTAAAACTAAGAGTTACCAAGTGTGAAGTGTTAGCCGCTTCAAGAAGAATTTTGTAAGGCCAATTCTCTATGCACTTTGAAACCAAGCAGTGTTCATGGCTGAAACGAACACAACAATGAGAACCAAAGACGATTAAGGATTAATTGTGTGACTTATGGTTGTCTAGGTATACACCAAAGCTCGACGGTCAAAGATATTAAATCTACCGATTGACCAAGTACATCCGACATAAGTTCACTACGGAAAGTTCAAAGGGAAACCTACTTATCCAGATACGTTTAATCCTTACTTGCAAATCACACAGTTTTTCCTACATGGATTTACATATATGGCCATTCCCCATTCATGCGGGGGATTGTTGGATTTTTCTTTAAAGGGTGTGAATGAGAAATGGAAGAGGCACCTTTTGCATTGCACCTCTCCATCTCACTCTTTCTTTGTCTATAAATTTAGAAGCTTCACCTCATTTTTAAAATATTAAAAATCTGAAAACTTCTCCCCTCTTTCTATAATGTTGCATTATTTTTTCAAATAAAAATAAGTGTCAAGTGTGAGTTGCTCCATTTGTTGAGTTCGCTAAAGTTCTGTAATTTGATTGTCAGTATTACAGAATATTCCGTTCTATCCTGGGAGGAAGTAATCCATAACATTGGGCAACAGTGAGGGGATTAAATTCCTTAAGGACACACAAACAACTGTGGACTCAAAATTATTTTACGATTTATTTATTGAACTAAATGCTTCCTTTTCCTCTGTTTTTTTTAATTTCGAACACAGATTACCAACAATTGTATGAACACCAGATAACAGTGGAGCATTTTCAGTATCCTCAACATGGAAATTATTGAGGCAGAAGAAGAACAACTCCATCATTGAAACAAAGATATGGCACAAGGCAATTCCCTTCAAATGGCCACCGATGAGAGAATCTCTAGAATGGGATACTTGAAGAGCGCAAAACACAACACGAAGTTGATGCTTGTTAGCTAAAGATAGTAGAGTAAAATAATCGTCTCCGCAAGGATTGAATTTAAAAAATGTTCAAATAATTTAGGGCTTAAACGCTATTCAGGATGACCAACACTTTGATTTGGGATGAATATGAACTAAAATTAACTATTGAAATCGAAGCAATTAACGATTGATCATAAAGAACTAGAGAGTAGAGTAATGAGTTATTATCAATGCGAAAAATAAGGGTTTTGACACGATATGTGCAAGACTGCTATCCTGAATTTGATGTTGTTTTGTTTCACTCTTAAAGTTCTACCGATTCTCACGAATTCAATAGGTGATTAGCTTATAATTCCAATTCAGATTCCTCTCTCGATTAAATCTAAATCTTTCAAATAAATTAATGTGAAGTACAGTGAAATTTGGAAGAATCTATTGGAAGGAATGATCTAAGAGAAACTTCTCGCGAATATTCTTCGATCTTAATTTAAACGGTAACTCAGAAGTCTCTCTCGATTACTTCAAAAGAATCACCAAAATAAACTAATGCATATGCTGAAATAATATTAAGGCTTTCCAATAAATTCAAGCAATTAAACAGTAGTCAAATACATAAAACAACCAATTCACCAAATAATGTCAAGCCCTAAGGTAAACTACTCCATATATATATATGGAGAAATTCATCACAAATAGAGTTAAATAATAAGAAAGCATTAATCTGTTCAAACTCCCGTATTGAATTGGTGGAAAAATGATGAATTCTTGTGTCTTGAAGCCTCCAATGCTCTCTCAATTCTTCGTAGTTCAAAAGTCCCCTTAAAATTATATTTTTGATGTATGTATACCATATAGGAACGACGTAAACGAAACTACTTTTTCTTAGTCGAAGTGGAAAAAGTTTAACGAGAAAATATACTACCACGATGCACCAGACAACGCACCACGTGTCGCATTAACGGAGATTTTCAGAAACTTGGAAAATTTATCTGCTGCCGTTTTCCTCTTGCCGCGACGCACAATTCGCCGCACTAGTAAATTGCGTCTACTGCCTTTTAGTTTTGATGTCAAGTTAGGCACATTGGTTCTTTACTTCTGATGAAATCTTCTCTTAACAACTCCTTTGGCATATTGACCTTTACGTTGTGATATGTCATGTATACGGCCTTGACTATTTTACTTTCACTTTTACATACGTACTCTGTCCTCGATCCCGAACTCGATCTCGACTTAAGTCTTTGAGATTTTTTTCAGACTTCAAAACTTCAAATTATTTAATTCAGTTTTAAATTATCTTTTTAATTCAAATCATTTTCTATAAGGCATAAAACACGTAATAAGTGCAAATCACCTTCATTTAAGCTCAATCACATATAAAATGCAGTAATTAGAGTGTAAAATACGACTAAAATATAGATTTCTAGCCTACCATCAATACTCTGTGGCGCCCAAATGTTATTGTTGTGGAACTCCTTCTCCAGAAACAACTGAACATTTATTATGTTTGGGAGAGTTTGACAAACCAATTTGGCAAAGTTACAGTTGCTAAAGCTCGGAACGGGGTGGCCTCCTTTATAACAAAGATTATGCCACCAGTGGTAATATGGGAAATATGGAGGACAAGATGTGCAAACAAATATGGCAATGAACTTCCTTCTATCCAAAAGTCGACGGCCTTGATAACCTTCACTATAATAAGGTCAGTTCAACATAAATTTGGAAGACTACGTATGGAGACAAACTGGGAAACCTTACTTGGGAATCATTGATCTGACCATTGGTCACAAATCATGCAAGATAGTGGAATGAAATAAACCTCCACCAACTTACTTCAAATTAAATAGTGATGTTAGTTGTGTAAATGGAATGTGCGGAGATGGAGGTATAACTAGAGAGTTCAATGGAAAATGCTTCATGGCATACTCACTCTACTTGGGGTCTGGAACAAGTAATTGGGCAGAAGTGCAGGCTATGCTATTTGGGCTGCAGATATGTGTATCAAGTGGAAAATAAACAACATTACAGCAAAAGCAGATTCAAATATATACCGATTTGTGCAGTCAATGAGGTAACATATGCACCATGGATGCTGATTGAATAGATGAGATATGACTTCCTTCAGAATCAGACAAGTAAAAGCTGCAGAAATCCTATTCAGTGCATCTGAGGAGTTCAGGCCTTAATTTTTGTTGTTTTGTAGGCAAAGTGTATAGAGCCTGCGTCTGGCAGACTCTCAAGGACTATGGAAAGGGTCAGGCAACAAATGTTTCTTTTTCTTTCCACTATGGAACAAGATTGGAGTAGTTGACTCAAAAAATGTTTGGCTAAAGCTCGAAAAAAAATGAAGTTTTTGAGAAGCAGAAAAAATACTTTTAATAAAATGCACTTAGAAACTTAAAAGCTTGATCAAATATTAATTATTATTTAAAAATATTTTTTAATTTAATTAGTCAAATAAAAACTATATCTCACCAAAAATACATTTAAAAAAAATAATTTTTAAAATAAACTGATTTTAGAAACATGCTATAAGTTATTTGATTGGGGTGCAGCAGAATTAAAGAAACGGAAGTAAACTATGAAATGTGATAACCTGTTTTCCGAAGATTAAAATTTTAATTTAACATACAGTTTCATTTTGATATCAATTACATGTAAGATTAAAATGATTGCAAATTTCTTCTATATATGTTCTATATTCTATTTCCTTTTTACGTTTTACAGCTCACTCATATTATTAAAGATAAAGGATGAAAAGGAGGATCAGTTCTTGGTTTATAAGGAACCAAAGAGGACTTGATGAGGTTGAGCCCACATCCCTACCTATAGTTTTTGCTTTTCAGATGTACTAATATTTTCTGAAAATAATTTCCGAACGTCTGACCTAATTACATATTACCTCACTGAATACGAAGCATTTATATCCATCAAGTCCATGTAGGTAGTTGAGTGTAACTCCTCTATTTCATACAAGCCTTATGCCATTCCATAGATTCACCTTCCAACTTTCCATGGATGCTACCATGATCTTTTCCTCAGCAGGAACCTTATCAATTTGGAACAACTGTTCTGTCTTGAATAGCCACAATTAGGGGTGGCAAACGGGCGAGTCGGATAGGATACGAACGGGTCAAAATGAATAATTTAAAAAACGGATAAATAGATTCGACCCGTATTTGAGACGGATAAAAAACAGGCTTATGCGGCGGATAATATGGATACTTCGTAAATATGATCACTTATGAGAGAATTCCAAGTATTTCAAACTTGAGAAACCCTAATTTGAAGCTTAACAAATGTAAAAGTTAAACACATTAGCTATCCATAGGTTATCCATTTTCGAAGTGGATAATATGGTTCTTTATCCATATTGGATTCGTTTTTAAATAGTTCATTATCCAACCCAATTTTGTGATGAATAATATGAATGAGCAAATGATTTCTTTTAACCATTTTGCCACCTTCTAGCCACAACCTTAAATCATTTCCAAAAAAATCTAAGAAATGAAATCTTAGTATACTTGGAATACTGCCAACCATCTGTTTGATTTTCTTCATCTTCCACATGATGGCTTTCAGATGATTCTTTACCATTGGGTCTGGACTTACATCTGGTTGGCCCATTTACATCCTCTTCATTTCTTTTCGAAGGGTTCAACATTTGCTACTTCAGTTCACCATTCCAAACCTTTTAGGTGAGAAACTTCACCCGCTAATGAACCTACTACGAGGATCAACTGTTGCATTAGATCCTTGAGATCACCCAATTCTGTTGTTGAATTCTCCTTTCGTCATTTTTATCACCGAGAATCGAGGGCTCTGTTATCAATGTTATTCAAATGTTGGGATTTCAAGAATCCGAGGTTTGAATGTGGCTGGCTAGGAGCTTTAACAGAGAAAGATTGAAAGGTTTAGCGATGGCGATGGAAAAAAGGGAACAAAAGAATGGAAATTATAGGAATAAATTGTAATTTATTATTGATAATTTCAGAATGTAATACAATCACTTGTATGTACTGAATTGAAGATGAACGAAAAATTCCTTCTAATAACTTTCCAACTAACTTTTGAGTACTAATTAACTTCCGGAAATGACTAACTAACCAACAATTACTTTATTAACTTCTACTAATAACTGGTGCGGGAAGTAAAAGAGCGTAGGCCACGTAACCTATTTTCTTTTTTACTTGAAAAGGTCCATAGAACTTAGTTGCTAACTTTTGATATGGCTGAGAAGAGATAGTTATTTGTTTGTAAGATTGAAATTTCAAATAGTCCTAATCCCCACTTGAAATAATCTGCCACTCCTGTGCTTGTTAGCTTGATTCTTCATTCAGAGCTGAGGTCTGGACAAATGATGTTTGAGTAGTTGTAGCTTGAGTTCTCTAGTAGTTAGGATGCTATCCACCTCACTTGCAGCTGATTCACCAGGAATATATGGAAGATGTAATGGATGAGATGTTCCATATAGTGCTTCATATGTAGTGGTATGAACAACTGAGTGATAGTTGGTATTGTACCAATACTCAGCCACGGGAAGACAGACAAGCCAACCAGTAGGTTCTTCTACACAAAAACATCGCATGTAGGTTCCTAAACACCTGTTCACTACTCAGTTTGGCCATCTGACTGAGGGTCATAAGTTGAGGACATGTTGAATTGGACTCCATGTAATGCAAAAACTACTAAAAAAACTGGAATTAGCTAAGAATTTCGTCGCTAGTCTGTCGCTAAATCGCTCATCGCTAACAGATTTTTTTTTTTTTATAATCTATCGCTAATCCTTTGCTAAGTAGGATTAGCGACGAATTTTGCTGGTTATCTACAATTTATCCGTCACGAATTCCAGTTTTCTTAGTAGTGAAAGATTTCCTACCAAAAGTTGCTCAAGAAGACTATGTCTCTATCACTAGTGATTGCTTCAGGGAATCCATGTAACTTGACAATATTATCCAAGAAGACTTGAGAACCTGATTGAGCAGTACAAGTATGTCTTAAGGCAATGAAATGAGCATACTTGCTCACTCTGTCAACAACCACCATAATCAATACATATCCCTTAACTCTTGGTAATGCTTAAGTGAAATCCATACTAATTTGGGAACAAACAGTTTCAGGAATAGGTATTGATGCCAACAGGCCAGGTGAAGCTGCTAGATCAGACTTGCTCTTTTGACAGCCATCACACCTTTGTACGGAGGTTCTGACATCCTTGTTGAGATCCTTCCAATAGAATAGTGTTTGTAATCTTTTGAGAGTTGTTTCTACTCCTGGATGGACACTTTGTAATATGCAATGCCAATGAGATATTATAGACTATCTGATGTGGACTTTATAACTTGTCTTTTCTTTGTAGTTGCTGATGAGACCATGTGTACTGAGGGTGTTTTGTTAGATCTGTCTGTACCTTTTCAATCAATTTCTTCAGCTTTAAGTCTTGATTCCAACTGTCAAGGATGGCTTGTATCATTTCATATGTCTGAGAATACTACCATAGTTAATAGTTCAGCACCACTGCTTCTTGAGAATGCATCAGCCACCTTATTCTCAGCTCCCTTTTTATACTCTAAAACATAGTCGAATGGCATTAGTTTGGTTAACCACCTCAGTTGAGTGTTGGTGTGAATCTTCTGCTCCATCAAGAACTTCAAAGCCTTCCGATCAGTTATAATGATGAACCTTTGCCCCAGTAGGTATTGAGACCATTTCATCACAGCATGTCCAATGGTAAGTAACTCTCTATCATAAACAAACATGAGTGATTTTTCTGTGAAAGAGCTTTGTTAATAAACGCAATGGGATTTCTTCAGTTTATTGAAAGCCTCAGTAGCTTGTGGTGACCATATGAATTCTTCCTTCTTGAAGAGGTCAGTCAATGGTTGGATGATGATTCCAAAACCTCTGATGAATCTTCTATAGTAGCATACTAATCCTAGAAATTCTCTCAACTGTTTTAGAGTGTTGGGAATGAGCCAGTGCTGTATAACTGCAATTTTCTGGGGATCTGTTGAGACACCTTTAGCAGTGATGAAGTGACCCAAGTATTCAATCCATTGGACTCCAAAAGAGCATTTGCTCCTCTTTGAAAATAGCTGGTGTCTCCTTATTTCTTCGAAGACCAATTGTAGGTATTGATGATGTTCTTGCATAGCCTTGCTGTCTATCAAGATGTCATAAAATAAGACTAGAACAAATTTTCTTAAGAACTGATAGAAGACAGTATTCATGAGTCCCTTAGGTAGTAGG
This sequence comes from Nicotiana paniculata, assembly GCA_005239505.1. Classification (NCBI taxonomy): domain Eukaryota; kingdom Viridiplantae; phylum Streptophyta; class Magnoliopsida; order Solanales; family Solanaceae; genus Nicotiana; species Nicotiana paniculata. The sequence goes on from ML367842.1 coordinate 64,399, forward strand.
TGCATTATATAAGCCAAAAGGCATAAAAAGATACACGTAGTGGCCTGAATGAGTTCTAAAGACTATTTTAGGAGTGTCAGCAACAACCATCCTTACCTGATGATAGCATGATCATAGATCAATCTTAGAAAAAGCATCTGAAGCACCTAATTCATCCAACAAGTCTTCAACAATGTGAATTGGAAACTTGTTCTTTATGGTCTGTTTGTTGAGGTCCCCATAGTCCACACACGGCCTCTAGGTGCTATCTTTTTTTTCCTGCTAACCCTATAAAGATGCAAATGGGCTGCAACTAGGCTGAATTATGCCTTGATCCAACATCTTTTGCATTAATCCCCCAATTATGTCTTTTTCACTGCAGGGTACCTATATGGCCTTTTGTTAATAGTTTCAGTACAATTTAGAAGAATAGTTTGGTGATCAAATATTCCTCTAGATGGTGGTAATGCAGTAGGTTCGACAAATAAATCCCTGCACTTTTCTAGCAGTAATGTTAAACCAGGATCATTTTTGCAATTTTCACTGCTAGCCTCCAAGGAATACCACTGTATGTTCTTATTTTCTACACATGGAATAACTTCAATCATTGCAAATTGAGGTTGAGAACATGATAATTTATCTTTTTTTCCAGCACCAACAGACTTGATTTGGTCACCAGCATCCCTCAGCACATGCTTCCTTCCTTTATAAAAGACTCCATAGTAAGGCTGGCAGGTGGGTCGGGCCTGACCCGGGACCGGACCGGGCCCGCGGCCCATGTGGCTTGTGGCTAAACGGGCCGGCCCGTGGCGGGTCTAGTCTTGGCGGGCCTCAGAGCCCATATAGGGCGGGCCTTTGGATTGGAACCGTGAGCCCGGGACCGGCAGGCGGGTTGGGCCGGTTCAACAGGGCCATATGGGCCCAACGGCTCTTTTTTTTTAAAAAAGAAAAATTTTAATTTAAAAAATGGCCGACGGTCAGAATTTTAAAATCTAGCCGTTTGGCATTTTTAAAAATATCCATTTGGCTCCCAAACTTTGTTTTAACCCCAAACTTTTTATAATTACACTTTTTCCTATTCTCAACTATAAATACCCCCTCCTTCTTTCATTTTTACTCACAAAATTATCAATCTCTCTCTAATTTTCTTCTATAATTGCTTACTTTATTATTGCTATTTGTGGAAAATTGTGAAGTTGGTGAATTGAAGTATTCAAGTCTTCAACATTATACAATTTTTAAGAAGTTGTTCGTCAATTCGGTAAACTCGTTCCAACTCATATGTTTTAATATTATAGTTTGTTTGTTTAATTTGTTTTTCCTTATAATTAATATGGACTTGACTTTGAAAAAATTATTTGGTGGTAAGGGAAAGGAAAATCTAAAATCGGTAAATCTAGTGGCCAAGCTACTACTCCTCCCCCCGCTCCCCGACCCAGACCTGTTACCCGTCCTCCTCCACCTGTTATTCTTGATAGTGATAACCCTTGTTTTCAATTTATCGATAGTCAATTTATACATGATCTTACACCAGGTTCACAATTAAATGACTAATATATGAATGCTCTTTATGGTAATCCAGCTATCGATGAAAATGATGAGGAAAATGTTAATTTAGATGAAAGGCAACCGGATTGAGATGATACACCTACTAGTCATGTTGCTAACCAAACTGATAATAATCCAAATGATGCCCCGGCTGACCCTCGTGTATTAACCCCTATTTTTAATAGAAAACCTTCTAAATGGTCTGAAACATCTCTTGTTTGGCACTTTTTTACTCAACTAAGAGATCAAACTAAGGCTAAGTGTAAAACTTGTGGGCTCTTGATGTCTCATAAATTTACTAGAGACCGTGGCGGTATAGGTAGTTTGACCAGACACATAATGAAACACCCAAATGATAAAGCTAGATTACTTCAAATGAAAGGTAGGCAAGAGGGGACAAGTGTAGGTACTTAGGTTAACCCTAGTACCGGTTCAAATCTAGTTCAACCGGGAATTAACACTGTTACCGGTGGCATTTTGTATTACGATACAAATAAAGATCGTGAAGAATCGGCAAAAATGGTTACTGTTATGTGCTTACCATATAGTTTTCCCTCTAACCCTAACTTTATCCATTATATTAGAAGAATTTTTAATCCTACTTATAAAGGATGGCCTCGCACAACCGTAAAGG
>ML367846.1:0-35359 GCA_005239505.1 Nicotiana paniculata
CATATTTATAGCTAATTTTGTACTGTTTCTGAAAAGGTTTTGCAACCTTTCAGAACAGCCATAACTGTTGGAACAGTTGTAAAGATTGCAGGAAAATTAAAAACGGATTTAAAATAATCCGGGAAAGAAAAACGGAAATCCGAAGCCGAGCGACGACGACGACGGCGCGAGGCTTACCTTCTTCTCAACTCTTTAAGAGCTAGAAGAAGAGCTTCTCTATATATACACATAGATTTTCTTTCCTTCTTCCAATGAGGGACAAAGTGCACTAATTTAAAATTTCTCTTCCCTTCATTTCTTTTCCCACCATTTTCCATTCACTCTCTTTAAGCTACACCAAGCTTAAAATTAAACTACACTAAGCTTAAAAACCAGAATGAATGTGGCCAAACTTGATACTGTAGCCAAATAAAGCATATCAGAGGTGTTGTCAATCTTGCATACTGTCAAAAAAGCATATATAACGAATAATTATATTAAATAGATAAACTATGGTGACATAAGATGCATATTATAAATGAAGTTGTTCAAGTACCTTGTTGAACGCAAAGGTTTTAATTAGCAATGTAATCTTTGTTATTCCTAATTTAATCATGTCCTCTTTTTATTATAGCTCGACTTCTAATTCTATATTTTCTTTCTCATCATTGTTAAATTTTCCTCATAATCTACATGTCGATCCTGCAAATCATTGATCTTAAGTTTAAATTGTGCGTATCTCTCTCATAAGCCATTGCTTTGTTGCGTAAGTACTTACATTTTGAAGGATAACATTAGCAATATCATCATTTTCTTTCTTTTGATGATTAAATATTGAAAAAAGTGGTCATCTATTGCTGAAACATGTATCCCCAATTTAAGAAGTGTCACTTAAGGAGATAAAATGCACAAAGATATATGCAACATTCTATCCAGTAGAGATGTTCATTGCCACATAAAAATATATTCACTCTAGTGGAAGTCCAAGTCTTTTTTCTTGCTAGTAATATCTACAAATTTCGAGGCCTGACTCTTACCTAATGCAACAGAACTTTGAGGTAATAACAGTTGCTTAGTGATAATCTCAAGTATCACAATACGCTAACATATTTCTAGCGCAGAGCAGAATAGCTCAGAATCAAATTTATACCAGATCATAAGGTCAAATATGTATTCGAAATATTGGGAATCAGCTAATAAAGTTAAATCCTAGTAGAAATATATCATAGAAGGAACTAATGATTTCCTTGAAGCAAATACAGTTACAGGTTTACCAAAGAAGTTAAAAAAATTTCTCAAAGTTGCTAATCATTTATTTGGTCAACTGCCTTTATGTCTCAACTTTTGTCTGAGTACTTGATTTAAATTCAAACGAAAAATCGATCTTTAATTACACAATGGAGATGCTTCAGGATCTAACTAAATTATTCATTTCAAATAAGCAAATAGAGATACTCTTTACATACTTTCATCTTCCTCTGTGTTACGCACTTGCAACCTTTGAGAGGCTTGCAATTAAAAAAATTCTCATTAGCATGATATCACAACTATATTGAGAGTCAGCAGGAATGTTTAAGGTAATCCTTTCTCCAACAATAAATCTTGAAACTTTTAAACCATGAAAATAGCTCTTCTGAACTGGTACAAATTGCTAAATGGCTGGTAGTAGTGTAGTTATATCTTAGTTTAAGACGTTTTTGTAAGTAAAAGCTCTTTTGTATAAGACCATGTCCTTAAGAAACCTATCTGAAAGAAGGCAATGCACTTCTAAATGATGGTTGTTTTCGTGTTGTAGGGAATAACAGGTCAACTCCCAAAACTCTGAATTAATTTATTGATTTCACTTAACAGCTACAATTTGCTTAAAGAGAAATAGGTCGCCATCTCACAGCCATCATTATTCTCTCTTCCTTATTATATTGTAATGTGGATTTTTACTGAGCAATTCTCTATAAGTAAACGTTCATGAAGCATCTCTGCCGAGATAAAATTTCTCCACTTAGCACTGCTAACTGCAGTTTCATAAGATGGCGCCCACCGTGGGGCTAAGGATAATAGCGATTGCCTGGTATTGATTTTTATAACACACACTATTTTACGCTTGTTCTTGTAAGTGTTTTTGATTTCAGGATCAACATGCTAAACTCACAAGCAGTACCCACTCACGCCGACAACAGCCTCGGTTTTCATGGAGAAAATGACAATGTAGCCGCCCCAGGGATCGAAGTGCCTCAGGCTGGCCTCGAGGGAGTACCAATTGAAAATCCCGTCGATGTCAGTTCACATGTCACCCTAAATGCAAATCTGGGCGTTGATCCCGAAGGTAGCGTATGCAGGGAAGTTCGATCAGGTGGTCGAGGTACGCAGGGCAAAGAAGATGGTGGAGTCAGCCTCCAACCGATATTTGAAATGCTACAGGCTTAACAAGCTGCTATAGCGCAACTATAAAATCAGCACCGAGCACCAAATAGGATCAAGCCCGAACGCTCACCAAAAGTTGTTCACATGGCCGAACCTGTACCGGAAAGATCAAACGCCAATGAATCGGGTACTGATCCCCCAATTATGAAAATGCTTGAGGAGCTCACTAAACGGATTTAATCAGGAGAAAAGAAAATCGAGGCAAATGACAAAAAAGTAGAAACATACAACTCACGGAGATTGACCAAATACCAAGGGCACCACTGATTCTAAAGGGTTTGGATTCGAAGAAGTTCGTGCAGAAGACTTTCCCTCCAAGTGCGGCTCCGAAGCCCATCCCGAAGAAATTCCACATGCCAGAAATTCCAAGTACAATGGGACCACCGATGTCACGACCCAAACTGGAGGATCATGACTAGCACCCGAGCCATATTTACCGAGCACAAACGTACATTTTATCTAACCTTCTTATTATCTTTAAAGGATAACGAGATCAATATAAATGGTAGATATGGATCATGAACATACATCACATGGGATGACAAAATTGCTAACAAACTACATAAAAGGTACGAGCTACAATGCTGCCATGAAAGACTATACAACAAAAATTAGCCAACAAGGCATACCAAACAATACATGAGTCGACACTGTCTATGAGCCTCTAAAGGAGCATAAGTAATGCAACATAGCCAGAACAGGGCCCCGACATACCCATAATATCTATGACAAAAATGCATACCAAGACCACGGCAAGTCCGGAGAAGGGATCTCGCCTATAACCGCTGAACTGGAAAGCCTATTGTGGTGGGGGATCTTTGTCTACCTGTATATCAAGACCTGCAGCACGAAATGCAGCGTTCACAAATAAAAGGACGTCAGTACGAATAAAGTACTGAGTACGTAAGGCAGGAAAGCATAAATAAAAACAGTAATGTAAAGAGAGATGTAAGAGATACAACCTGTAGCATCTGAGTGCTTCTAAGAGACATTAACATGAAATGCATGATACATATATACACATAATCTTTTTAAAGATCCGCCTCTGTGGGCATCATCATCATCATAGAATATTCGCCTCTGTGGGCATCATCATCATCATATCATACCCGGCCTCAAAGAAGACTCGGTAAACCCAATTGATAAGTGGTTGCACAATAGGTGCCATACCCGGCCGACTATAGCGCAGCTCGGTAGAGTAAAATAGATACATATATATAATGCATGCAAGACTCATTGGAATCATGTTCTGAACATTTTGGAGCGACATAAGGTCGATATTCTCCGTACACATCATTAGGGCTAACTCTTCATTGAGAATCTTATAAGAATCAGGAAGTACCAACAACATTGATAACATAAGAATAAGATAAGTAACCTTAACATCAATTTTTCCATAAGAAGGGAAACAATGTAAGTACTGCTAGCTTCGAAGAGTAGAGTATCTTTGGAAACTCGTTCATTGCATTATGTACAATCGGATTCTTGCAAAAGAAGGAAAGGGATAGCATAACATACCTTGTATATACTGCCCTAACCTCAAGCTACGCAAATGTCACAACTCCTTAATCTACAATAAGAGAAACGACACTATCGTTATGGTTTAAGCGTCATAACTATTATGTATCGACCACAACCTAATTTACGATGAAACGGACAACACCTCCCCTATTTATATGACTTCACAAAAGTCAAAACAATCACCAAACATCCCAAACAAGATCAATAATAATCATATTGAGCCTCCCAAAACAGTCCACACACAACCTAATCACTTCACACATAAGACGACCACCGTAGTCGTGTCAAACGACCCGCAAATGTTACAACGAACGACCAGCTCACAACCCTACATCTATATGGTGTTTCTGCAAAATATTACTCCTCCAAAAGTCCACAAAACAGTAGTAAAACACGCAGCCCAACAACAACACAAAACAGTCCGCTACAAGTCAAATAACTCGAACTCATGGCTTCCGATCACCGTCCCGTGAGTTCTAACTATTAGGAAACATATTTATCAACCTTCCTTGATGTTTAAACACTTAAATACATATATTATATGTTTCTTAACTATGAAGTACCTTCCAAAACTCTAACTACAAAGAAAAAGGAGAGGCAGTATAATGACACTTACGTCGTAGGGATCGTTTTGATGTTATTGCTTCTCGATTTCTTACCCGGAATGATACTCTTCTTTGAAACCCTAGAAGATAGCTTGAGGTTATGTTTATGGGTGTTCTATGGTATTTTTTGCTTAATAATGAAGAGAAATCCTACCTAAGGTTTATATATATCAAGTTTGGAAAAGTCAAAGAGGTGCTAGCTTGGTACCCTAGGATTGGTCCATCTTTCGACGCTTATATCTTTTTATCCTGATGTCGTATGAACGAACGGTTAAGAGCGTTGGAAACTAAATTACAAGAACTTCAATTTGGTATATCATATGTCCCAATAATACCTCATATAGCACATGAAATGTATTTCTCAAAAAGCTCTAGTTATCCACCTACTTGTCACTTATGATGTCTGCGCAGTCTCGCGAAACTGTAAATATCTCTCTACTCCTACGTCGTATCGATGAATGGTTTAATGTATTAGAAACTAGACTCATAGATCTTAAATTTTGTTGGTATATCATCCAATAACTCCAAGTATATTGGGATAAAATCTTAGTTACATTTGACCTAATTTTAAGCATATTATGAGTGTAACTTGTGAAGACCTTTGCCGACTTTTGTTCCACAACTTTCTTGACTTCAAAATGTAGAACACAACTATCATACGATAAAAATTAAATCATAGAATAACCTTCTTATAATGTAATGAAACATAGTCTCACCCTAAAGTACATGTTATAACATTCCAAACTATTCGACTTTCGACGAAACTTATTTTCTTCAATTGGTTTAGCTTCTAAGCTTCCCAACCCTCTTGGTACTCGTTATTTATGATCTTAAATATTTTTAACCTCCAATGTACCATTATTAACTTACTTTATATTCCATCAAATATAATCTTATTTCTGAGCTTACATCAATTGACTTACGATGTACTCTCACGTACGAAAATATGGGGTGTAACATCATTCCTCCCTTTGGAACATTCGTCCTCGAATGTTGACTAATGCACTTTTCCATATCTTAAGCAATAACTCTTACGAATAATTTAATATTGTATTTTCCATATAGGGAGTTGTTCGGTGAATAAATCCAAAGGCTAGAACATTCCCTCCTTTAGGCCTCTTTCTCAAACCATGACTTGTGGTCGAATTCCTTTCAATGTCGTAACTATTTCTACCTTCTTTCATGCAACCTAGACAATTCTAACCTTGAATGTGCGACAATGCAACTCTTATCTCCTTTTTTATTTCTTGTTAGCTTTTAACCAATCTTTATGATCACTTGGTGAAGATATATTGTACTATGACAAGCTGTCCCTCTGGGCATCTATAGGTGTACTAAAGTTCTTTGTTTGTTATTTTGTTGAACTTACGACTATTGCTATATCTTGTTTCATAGCATTAGTTATCTATGCTTATGGTTTTACCACTACTAGGTAGGTCATACTATACCATAACTCTTACTTCGGTTTATTATTATGGAGACTTTCCACCCAACTCCAGGTTTTTCTCTCACCGCTTATCCTATATGTATAAATCTAAGCCATTTAATGCTTCCTTATTACCGTCCATCTTAATAATGACAACATAATCTCATCTCATACTTTGTAAATTTTATCCATTCATTGTTTATTCACCTTCATATTGATCTATAATCTACCATTGATAATTTAAAATCTCTTATGTAATATATCGTCACTAGGGCTCACGTCTCATCGGGGAACATCTGAAGCGATTTTCCTGATCCACGTAGGGACGATACTATAATGCAATAATTGTATTTCATATCATCCCAATGTGATTCATCTTATGGGGGTATTCTAATCACGTGCATTTCATGCAATACTTGTTCTCTAAATCATTACTCAATCAAAGGTCTAAACGTCATCCTCTTATCATTTATCACAATTACACCATTACTTTACTACCATGGTAGCATTCTATATCTTCTAAATGCTCCTAGTTTTAAACTCATTTGAGTTCACTCATGATATACTGAGCTTTTTATAACTGTATGGAAACCATCAGCTCTCTTGTTGTGATGGGTTTAATCCCGAGGAATTACCTATTCTCGTCACCTTCTCACNACGTACATCTACTTATACTACTCGTAACCCTCCTTTCATCATTTTAGCACCATAGATTTCCTTTCACGCCTTCCCAGTTGTCTTTAAATGTAAACAATTACTTTTCCTGGTCGCTCTGCCACTTGCTGCATGGATATTTGGCCTATCTTAGTTCCCCATGAATACGGGAGTTCCCTGTAACTCATATGATCTCAATTATCAACTTTTGATTGATTTTATTTTTTCTTCTTCCGTTCATTAGCTATGATAGGTTCCACTTTCTTATGGAGTGTATACAACATTATAGTGAGACTGTTGTTACAAGACCATTTCTACTTTAGATCACTATGCTTATGTTGAATCCTGCTTCCTTATTTCCTCAGCTAGTCTTTCGTTGTCGTAATTAGGGAAGAAATTCTAACTCTTATAAAGCTTAGACCTTATTACATTGTATATACCACGGTATTTCTGATGTTTTTACTCGCCTATCATTATCCTTAGTTACTTACCTCCATGCCCTTGTGCTTGTAAGGTTTCTTTTGAACTGAAGTTTCAGTTGTCTCCATTGTGGCACTCTCTTTTATTTCCGTAACACTTATATTGTACCTTCTACTACCCCAACTCCTGTCTAAATATTTCTCGAGGATTACGATTTTGTATCTAAGAGACTGAATTTCCTATGCTGGGTTTCACTACGTTTATCTTGCATGATCTACTAATTTGCCTATATCCTCCTATCTATCCATAACTAAGCTCTTCCTGAATCAACTACTGACTACCCATTGGTTCACTCTCATATCTTTATTTTACGTAACGCCCCTTGGGTTATGTCCTTTGTCTTAACTTATCTCTTGTACGGGATCCTTATGTATCAAGTTTTCATTCTCACTTATATATCAATATCATCGAGTGCGAAACCCTGATTGATTCTCCCCAACATCATGCTTGCATAATGTTCTGGTGTTATATTATATTTGTAGGATATGAATAAATGCAATCTTATTCCTTTCACCTTTTTAACACATTCTTCCTTTACCATTCGATATTTACCTCTTCATCTTTGGCATTTTGTTTCTACATCTTCACAGACATTACTCGCCTTGCGGTAACCCTTCTACACCAGGTATAATTGAATTTCGTACACACAAGGGTGACACGTGGTATAACTGGCACATTTAGTCCCTTAAGCTTAACTCTGCTCATAGTGCTTGCTTTAGGGAAGCGTCTTCGTGAATGACCTTTAAAGGTTATTCTTCTATTGTTCGTTCTATTATTGTCGAAACACTATCTTTGAAATGATGTCGACTATTACCAATTCCTTTGATCCCTAATTCATGTTCGATTTTTTTTTCTTGTTTACTATCCCATACTAATTTCTATTACTTGGGGGGTCTAACTTTTCCTTATGGTAATCACGTGTGAGTCACCAACTCATTTCTCGAAATGAGGGTATGGCTTTATGGCTTACACTTTTGTATTGTCTCCTCTCATTTGTTTTCCTTCACTTGACTATAGACTTTATCATTATACTATATTCTGATTTATCGCTATCACTCATTTATCACCTCTTACTCATAATGTTTCATTTACTCTCTTATTATTCTCATACTAATATCTCTGTCTATCGCCCTAATATAAAGACTTCAACATGACGTTCTTTCACATTTAGCTCCCCCTGCTTCATATCATTGGCTCTTCGAGACGCCTAACATTCTTCTTCTTTTTTTACTAGTGGCTGGAGTCATACTAAGGAAAATATTTATCCCTTCTAGGATCCTAGTGCCTATCTTCTGAAATTTTTGAATATTCTAGTATTCATATCTTACTGTTCTATTCTAGAGTGACCATTTGGCTATCTCCAAATGAGAACTATTACCATGTTCTGCACTACCCTTCAAAAATGTTAAATAATGATAACAATCTATCCACAATTTTCGGTTACTCTAATCTCAGTTGGATCCTGGTATCCTATCCTTCTCTTAAATTATTTCAGTTAGCTCCCATAGGGCATAATTGATATTGGTATGGACAATGTAGATATCTTTGTTACCGTTGAAAGTAACTAGAAATGCTTATATTTCTCTGCCAGAATTATAAATACTGATAATCTTTATTAACTAGGTACCTCGTACCATTCTTTATCTTGCTTCTTTTACTTGTTAAAACTCGCATCTACCTTCTGATTCTCTTATTTCTTTTTACCATATGGGTAGATAAATATTCTTTCCTTAGAGCTCCTTATTAAGAAACTAACACATCTTAGTACACACATGATCTGCTGAAGCCCTCACATTTACTCATCATAAGCATGATGCAAAATTGAGTTCCTCTGACTCAACTCTTCCACAACCACATTGCAATCTCTTACCATCCATCTTTCTAGATGTATGCATCGTCGTATTATAAATAAGATAGAATGAGGAAATTGAGTTCTTACGATTGAGCTCTACCACACGATCTAGAGTAAGAAGAAAGAGTAACAGTCCTAAATGTCCTGTAGCCTCTTGATTATAAGTGTGGTGCACAACACAACCATAAACAAGACTTTACTAGACACGGCTCATAGATAACCCCTAGGACAGACCTGCTCTGATACCAAGTTTGTCACGATCCAAACTGGAGGATCATGACTAGCACCCGGACCATATTTGCCGAGCACAAACGTACATTTTATCTAACCTTCTTATTATCTTTAAGGGATAACGAGATTAATATAAATGGTAGATATGGATCATGAACATACATCACATGGGATGACAAGATTGCTAAGAAACTACATAAAAGGTACGAGCTACAACGCTGCCATGAAAGACTATACNAATACATGAGTCAACACTGTCTATGAGCCTCTAAAGAGCATAAGTAATGCAACATAGCCAGAACAGGACCCTGACATACCCATAATATCTATAACAAAAATTCATACCAAGACCACGGCAAGTCCGGAGAAGGGATCTCGCCTATAACCGTTGAACTGGAAAGCCTAGTGTGGTGGGGGAGCTTTGTCTACCTGTCTATCAGGACCTGAAGCACGACATGCAGCGTCCACAAATAAAAGGACGTCATCACGAATAAAGTACTGAGTACGTAAGGCAGGAAAGCATAAATAAGAACAGTAATGTAAAGAGAGATGTAGGAGATAAAACCTGTAGCATCTGAGTGCTTCTAAGAGACATTAACATGAAATGAATGATACATATATACACATAATCTTTTTAAACATCCTCCTCTATGGGAATCATCATCATCATAGGACATTCGCCTCTGTGGGCATCATCATCATCATATCATACCTGGCCTCAAAGAGGACTCGGTAAACCCAACTATCAGTGGTTGCACAAAAGGTGCCATACCCGGCCGACTATAGCGCGGCTCGGTAGAGTAAAATAGATACATATATATAATGCATGCAAGACTCATTGGAATCATGTTCTGAACATTTCGGAGCGACATAAGGTCGATATTCTTTGTACACATCATTAGGCCTAACTCTTCATCGAGAATCTTATAAGAATTAGGAAGTACCAACAACATTGATAACATAAGAATAAGAGAAGCAACCTTAACATCAATTGTTTTATAAGAAGGGAAACAATGTAAGTACTGCTAGCTTATAAGAGTAGAGTATCTCTGGAAGCTCGTTCATTGCATTATGTACAATCGGAGTCGTCAAAAAGAAGGAAAGGGATAGCCTAACATACCTTGTATATACTGCCCCAACCTCAAGCTACGTAAATGTCACAACTCCTTAATCTACAATAAGAGAAACGATAATATCGTTATCGTTTAAGCGTCATAACTATTATGTATCGACCACAACCTAATTTATGATGAAACGCAAAACACCTCCCCTATTTATATGACTTCACAAAAGTCAAAAAAATCACCAAACAGCCCAAACAAGATCAATAATAATCATATTGAGCCTCCCAAAACAGTCCACACACAACCTAATCACTTCACACATAAGACGACCACCGTAGTTGTGTCAAACGACCCACAAATGTTACAACGAACGACCAGCTCAAAAACCTACATCTATATGGTGTTTCTGCACACTCTTCCTCATCCAAAACACCACAAAACAGTAGTAAAACATGCAGCCCAACAACAACACAAAACAGTCTGCTACAAGTCAAATAACTCGAACTCACGGCTTCCGATTACCGTCCCGTGAGTTCTAACTATTAGGAAACATGTTTATCAACTTCCTTGATATTTAAAAACTTAAATACATATATTAGATATTTCTTAACTATGAAGTATCTTCCAAAACTCTAACTACAAAGAAAAAGGAGAGGCAGTATAATGACACTTACGTCGTAGGGATCGTTTTGATGTTATTGCTTCTCGATTTCTTGCCCGGAATGATAATCTTCTTTGAAACCCTAGAAGATAGCTTGAGGTTATGTTTATGGGTGTTCTATGGTAGTTTTTTGCTTAATAATGAAGAGAAATCCTACCTAAGGTTTATATATATCAAGTTTGGAAAAGTCAAAGAGGTGCTAGCTTGGTACCCTAGGATTGGTCCATCTTCCGACGCTTATATTTTTTTTATCATGATGTCATATGAACGAACGGTTAAGAGAGTTGGAAACTAAATTACAAGACCTTAAATTTGGTATATTATATGTCTCAATAAGAACTAATATAGCACATGAAATATATTGCTCAAAAAGCTCTAGTGATCCACCTACTTGTCACTTATGATGTCTGCGCAGTCTCTCAAAACTGCAAATATGTCTCTACTCCTACGTCGTATCGATGAACGATTTAATGTATTAAAACTAGACTCATAGATATTAAATTTGGTTGGTAGATAATCCAATAATTCCAAGTATATTTGGATAAAATCTTAGTTACATTTGACCTAATTTTAAGCACAATATGAGTGTAACTTGTGAAGACCTTTGCCGACTTTTGTTCCACAACTTGCTTGACTTCAAAACGTAGAGCACAACTATCATACGATAAAAATTAACTCATAGAATAACCTCCTTATAATGTAATGAAACATAGTCTCACCCTAAAGTACATGTTATAACATTCCAAACTCGTCGACTTTCGACGAAACTTATTTTCTTCAATTGGTTTAGCTTCTAAGCTTCCCAACCCTCTTGGTACTCATTATTCATGATCTTAAATATTTGTAACCTCCAATTTAACATGATTAGTTTACTTTATATTCCATCAAATATAATCTTATTTTTGAGCTTACATCAATTGACTTATGATGTACTCTCACGTACGAAAACATGGGGTGTAACAACCGACCCTAATGAGCATGTCATTTCTTATACATGCACAATAAAGGGGAAGGACTTAGAAGATGATGATATTTAATTTGTTCTACTGAAGAGGTTTGGAGAAACTTTATCGAAAGGGGCGATGATATGGTACCACAATTTGCCGCCCAATTCCATCGATTCCTTCGCCATGCTTGCAGATCCCTTCGTGAAGGCACACGCCGGAGAAATAAAGGTTGCAACTAGGAAGTCAAACCTCTTCAAAGTGAAACAAAAAGACAATGAAATGTTAAGGGAATTTGTATCTCGGTTCCAAATGGAATGCATGGACCTACCCCCGATCACAAGTGATTGGGTTGTTCAAGCCTTTGCTCAAGGTTTGAACGAATGAAGTTCGGTAGCACACCGATAGATAAAGCGGAATTTAATTAAATATCTAGCGGTGACCTGGGCAGATGTGCATAATCGGTACCAGTCAAAGATCAGGGTCGAGGATGATCAATTGGGGACCCAAACAGGACTATCGGCAGAAATCAAAGGGACATCGATAGACAAACCCGATCGAACAGATATTGGTATCAACCATATGGAACAAATCGTAGAAACAGCGGCCCAGGACGTAATTCCGTTCAAAATGATCGAAGAATTGATCGAGGACAGAGCTCCCGAGGGCTCATGAGTAAAAGTGGCTTCGATAAACATGTCGAGCCCACATAAGCATCACGACTATCAGAATACAACTTCAACATCGACGTATCGGGTATTGTATCAGCCATTAAACGGATCAAGGATAGTAGATGGCCTAGAACCCTACAGATCGATCCAACTCAAAGGAACCCTAACCAAATATGAAAATACCATGGAACCCATGGTCATAGAACCGAAGACTGCAGATAGCTAAGGGAGGAGGTGGCCCGACTATTCAACGAGGGTCACCTTCGAGAATTCTTGAGCGACCAAGATAAAAATCACTACAGATATAGGGATGAAAATAGGAAAAACAAATAGGAAGAACCACAACACGTTATTCACGTGATCGTTGGTGGGGTCGATATTCCACAAGGGCCCGTGTTCAAACGCACTCAGGTGTCGATCACTAGGGAAAAACGAACTCGAGACTATGTACCGGAAGACACCTTGTTGTTAAATGATGAGGAAGTAGAGGGGATCTCACAACCCCATAATGATGCATTGGTGATCTCTATTCTTATGAATAAAATTCAGGTTAAATGTGTTTTAATTGATCCGGGGAGCTCGGCCAATATTATTCGATCGAGGGTCGTGGAGCAGCTCAGCCTACAGGATCAGATTGTGCTCGCAACTCAGGTTCTCAATGGCTTCAACATGGCGAGTGAAACTACTAAGGGTGAAATCATCTTGCCAGTAAACGTAGCTGGAAACATTCAAGAAATAAAATTCCATGTGATCAAGGGCGACATGAGATACAACGCCTGCTCGCGAGACCCTCGATTCATAGCAAGAGGGAAGTCCCTTTGACTCTTCACCAAGTTCTCAAGTTCCCAACACCAGAGGGAGTAAAAATAGTGTATGGGGAGAATCATGCCGCCAAAGAGATGTTTGCGGTCGATGAAGTGATACCGATATCGACACTCTCATCAACAAAGGGATCGGAGTCCAAAGGAAAGCAGGAAGCTAAATAGCAACCACAGGCACCAGCCTCGACTCAGTCGAAGAAGCAGGGAACGGATGAGGGCGATGATTACTGGATCTCTCGATCCTTCATAATTCCTGAGGATTCCAACGCTACCAAATCGATAGTCGAAGAGCTGGAACAAGTCATTCTAGTCGAATACCTGCCCTAATGAAAGGTATACCTGGGCACAGGATTAACTCCCGAGCTCAGGAAAAAACTTATTCAATTTCTTTAAGATAACATGGATTTTTTTTGCTTGGTCCCATCTAGATATAACATGGATCCCACCGTAGATCACTACACATCGTCTAAGCTTGGACTCAAAGGTATGCCCAGTAAAACAAAAGAAAAGGCCCCGGTCCAAGGTAAAGCATGCATTCATCAAGGACGAGGTAACCAAATTTCTCAAAATAGGATCCCTTCGGGAAGTAAAGTATCCTGAATGGTTAGCAAACCTAGTTGTAGTCCCTAAAAAGGGAAATAAACTTAGAATGTGTGTAGACTATAAGGATTTAAACAGAGCATGCCCTAAAGATTCCTTTCCTTTGCCGAATATCGATCGTATGATCAATGCCACGGCCGGCCACGAGATCCTTAGTTTTCTCGATGCCTACTCCGGGTACAATCAAATACAAATGAACCCAGAGGATTAGGAAAAGACTTTGTTCATCACTAAATACGGCACCTATTGTTATAATGTAATGTCGTTTGGACTAAAAATGTTGGTGCTACATATCAACGCCTAGTAAATTGAATGTTCAAAGAACAAATAGGTAAATCAATAGAGGTTTATATTAACGACATGCTAGTTAAGTCCTTGCGAGCATAGGACCATTTAAAACATTTGCAGGAGACCTTCAACATACTAAGGAAGTACAACATGAAGCTCAACCCGAAGAAATGTGCATTCAGGGTCGGTTCGGGCAAGTTCCTCGACTTTATGGTATCAAATCAGAGGATCGAGATCAACCTCGATAAAATCAATGCCATCGAAGACATCACGATCATGGATAATGTCAAGGTCATACAAAGGTTAACAGAGCGCATAGCCGCCCTAGGTCGATTTATTTCGAGGTCCTCAGATAGGAGCCACCGGTTCTTCTCACTGCTTATGAAGAAGAGAAATTTCGCATGGACCCCGGAATGTCAACAAGCCTTAGAAGAACTGAAACAATACCTGTCGAGCCCTCCATTGCTTTACACCCCAAAAGCGGACGAGCAACTCTACTTATACTTAGCGGTCTCGGAGATAGCAGTAAGTGGGGTCTTAGTAGTTCGAGAAGACAAAGATACGCAATTCCCTATTTATTATGTTATTCGAACCCTAGGAGAGGCCGAGACCCGCACACACTTAGAAAAATTAGCGCTTGCTTTAATAACCGCTTCTAGGAAATTAAAACCATATTTTCAATATCACCTAATTTGTGTGGTGACTACCTATCCCCTTCGCAATATTTTGCATAAGCCCGAACTCTTGGGTCGATTGGCCAAATGGGTCGTCGAGATCAATGGGTATGATATCAAGTATCAACCCCGAACGGCCATTAAGTCTCAAATTTTGGCACACTTTGTGGCCGGCTTCACGCCAGCCCTCGTACCCGAGGTCGAAAAGGAGATATTATTAAAATCAGGTACATCATTAGGTGTATGGACCCCCTTCACAGACAGCGCTTCGGACATGAAGGGGTCTGGTCTAAGCATCATTTTCAAGTCGCCCACAGGTAATACAATTGACAGTCTATCAGAACTTCAAAATTGACTAACAATGAGGCCCAGTATGAGGCCATGATTGCAGGTCTCGAGCTAGCTAAGAGTTTGGGAGCAGAGGTCATCGAGGCCAAATATGACTTCCTCTTCCGGAAAACCAAGTCAACAGAACTTTTGAGGTTCGAGAAGATCGAATGTAGAGGTACTTAGACAAACTATGGGTGGCTTTTCACCGATTTAGAGAATAGACCCTACAACACGTACCTCGAGAACAAAGCAGTAAGGCTGATGCCCTTGCAAATTTAGGGTCATCAGTCGAAGATGATGAACTTAGCTCGGGGACTGTTGTACAACTTTTGAGGTCAGTAATCGAAGAAGGCCACGCCGAAATAAACTCCACAAGTCTGACTTGGGATTGGAGGAATAAGTATATCGAATACCTAAAGAATGGGAAACTTCCATCGGATCTTAAGGAATAGAGGACTCTACGCTTGAAGACCGCACAATTCACATTGGTTGGGGATGGAGCACTGTATAGAATAATGTTCAATGGACCATTGGCGATATGTTTGGGACCAGGAAACACCAACTACGTCCTACGGGAAATTCACGAAGGCACTTTCTGAAATCATTCTGGTGCCGAGTCATTGTTCACAAAGTCATCAGAATAGGATACTATTGGGTCGATATGGAAAAGGATACAAAAGACTTAGTTCAGAAGTGCGATAAGTGTCAAAGGTATGCACGGATGATTCACCAACCAGTGGAGCAACTCCACTCAGTCTTATCCCTATGGACGTTCATGAAATGGGGAATAGACATCGTCGGCCCTCTCACATCGGCCCCAGGTAAAGCTCAATTCATTTTATTTATGACTGACTATTTTTCCAAATGGGTTGAAGCAGAGGCCTTCAAAAGAGCCAGAGAAAAAGAATTCATAGACTTCATTTCGGACCACATTATATGTCGATTCGGGATGCATGTCGAGATCATATGCGATAATGGGAAGCAATTACTCGGCAACAAAGTGACACAATTTCTCGAAGACCACAAGATTAGAAGGATTTTATCAATGTTATATCTAACTAGTGGGAATGGACAAGCCGAATCGACAAACAAAACCATCATTCAAAATCTAAAGAAGACATTTCCTGACGCTAAAGGAAAATGGAGAGAGATATTGCCTGAGGTCCTTTGAGCGTATCGTACAACGTCAAAATCCAGCACGGGGGCAACACCATTCTATTTAGTCTATGGTGTCGAATCTCTGATGCTGGTCGAAGTTGGTGAACCTAGCCTTAGGTTTCGGTATGCAACAGAAGAGTCAAATCATGAGGCTATGAATACAAACCTCGAATTACAAGATGAAAGATGGGAAGCCGCCCTCGTTCGAATGGTCGCACAGAAATAGCGGATCGAAAGGTATTACAATCAAAGAGCTAATCTTCTACACTTTAAAATCGGGGACTTAGTTTTGAGAAAAGTCACCCTCAACACTCGAAACCCGAATGAAGGAAAACTTGGTCCAAACTGGGAAGGACCGTATCAGGTCCTCGATATCATCGGAAAAGGATCCTACAAACTTGGCATGATGAACGGCGAGCAATTACCAAATAATTAGAACATATCACTCCTCTAACAATATTAATTCTAAGGTACGACCTTCTCCATTTTCATTTATATTTTATATTAACCAATTGTAGGTGTTCGATCGAAAACATCAAGGGATTCTTCAACACAAAGTCTTTAGCTCTGAAGGCACGGATTGCACTCTTTTTCCCTTAGACCGGTTTTTGTCCCAAATGGGTTTTTTTCGGGTAGGTTTTTAACGAGGCAACCATTGTTCGTGCTAACTTAGAGCAATTCAAAAATATCTGAGGCTTCTTTACAATCACCCTCGAATACCGGGGGCATCACCCTCGAATGTCAACTTTGTTACGAGGAAAGTACTTCGTGCCAACATGGTCTCATTAGGTAAATTTTGTAAGGTCCAAATGGTCGAACGAACCGTTCCCAAGTAGATTACTCGAGCCCTGACATCAAACATGTATGCATGTATAATCATCTGTTAATAAAAGTATTTTTCCTTGCCAAATATTTCATGCCTTAGAAAAATTTTACTTTACAACTTCATACTTTTGATCTATTGTGGAAACAGACTTAAGGGTCGATCAAAACTGAAGTTCAAATAACTAATCCCACACCCGGGGACTGCCATCCGAAAAATCGACGTGATCGAATCACTAAAACCTCGAGATCGTAAGACCTTAAAAAGGCAACCTTCGACTTTATAGGCTACGTCCACCCCCTCCTCGGGGACTATCCCACTCAAGGACTCATACTTCGAGCAAGCTCGAAATGAAACGGGAAAATAATCCTAAGAGGAAAATCCCAAATAAAAGGCTAAGGGCAAATTAAGACGGTTTGGAGATGTTCGAATTCCGTAATAAAACAAGCCTTCGAATATTTTTATAAAACCAGTTTAAAAATGCTACCCTCGGCAAAATTACAAAGGGTTTCAATAACATCGACCCTCGAAAACTCTAAGGGGTACCGCACTGTTCGAACTCTCGAACCACTTCTCTGTTCCATGCTAAGGCATTACAAAACAAAGGGTTTCGGTAAAATCAACCGTTGAAAACCCTAATGGATACATATTTATATCATGCTAAGGCATAACAACTTTTTATTTGATTAACTTTTTTAATCCGAAAAGGGAAAAAAGCCATTCTTTTTTAAAGGCCATATCGGACTAATTCAAGAGCCTAAAGGCCATGTTATTTTTTGAGTTCGAGAAGTCATCCTCACTCAAATAAAACCTAAGGGTTGCTCTACTTCGAGTTCGGGCAAGTACTCACTCGGTTATAAAAACTGCACTGGTCCAACTTCAATCAAATTGCCTAAGCCTCGAACTTATGAACGAAAATTGCATAAGGAATAAATGAAACAAAATCTTCATAAGGAAAAAAATGAAATAAAGACAAGTTGGGGGCAAAAAATGAAATAAAGACAAAAAATGAAGATATTTACAAGGTCCAATCAGGATCCTACTCAAAAGATCAAAAGTGAGAAATCCTAAGGTTCCTAATTTTCTCCGGGGGGAAGCTTCTCCATCGCCCCCTCCCCCCCGTTCTCGGACCCGCTCTCGCTCCCGGTGTCATCATTATTATCGGAGGAAGCCAGTGCCTTAGCATCGTCTTCGTGCTCTTTGGCCTTTTTTATCACATCAGTGAGATCGAAACCCTGAGCATGGATCTCCTCGAGGGTTTCTCTCCGAGATTGGCAGTTGGCGAGCTCGGCAACCCAATGTGCTCGAGTATGGGTGGCCTCAGTAGTTTCTCTTGCTTGGGCTTGAGCAGCTTCATTATCAGACCAGTAGATGGCCACGATCGCCTCCGCATCGGCCTTAACCTTTTCAGCCTAAGATTTGGCCTTTGCAAGTTCGGCGGCCAACTGAGCCTCGAGCTCCTCAACTTTCTTGGAATGTGATAAGATCTTCTCCTTCATGCCTTGAAGCTGACTTTCAGCTGATGACAGCTGGGCTCGAGCAGCCTCCTTCTCTGAGGCAAGGCGGGTCCATATTTTGCTTCTATCCCAAAGTCTCTGCCTTCATCGTATTGACCTCTTCACGAAACTGTTCGATTCTCTCGATCTTCTGTTGAACCTGTGAGATTGAAGTGTTAGCCATCATTCCCGAACCGATGCCACGAGCTTCTAATATGTTCATTACATGCTCAATCAGGTCAATATGTTCCTCATGAGCCACGATAACTTAGCTCGGAGATCCTTGATCTCATCTTCTTTTTGCCCACGGAGAAGTTTAAGGGCATTCCTCTCCTCAGTAAGTAATTGAATATCGGTCTCGTACCGACTCAGCTCAGCTCGAGACCTAGAAAATGCTTCATGATGAAGCACCGAGGCCTACAAAGATAAAAGTAATAAGTTAGATAATAAGTAGGGACTTTACCCTATTATTTGCTCTATTTTACTTGTGTTTTGGGCCAAAAATACGTGAAGGTATTCCCGGAAACTAAATTAAGACGCTTGCTTGCAGGGATTGTTCAAAATGAGCCAAAGAAGCCATAATCAACTCATAAAGGAGTCAAACTTGAACAAAAACCAAGACTGGGCCAAGAGGTGTGAAACGCTGACCGAGATAGGAAAGTGCGGCCGCGACCATTAATTCGCGGACCACGAATTGGAGAATCAGAGAAATGGTTTTTGGGAACAAGTATGAATGCAGATTGCGTCAGAAAGAGGCGGCCGCGAAAGTAATTTAGCGACCACGATTGAAATTCTGCGAACCGAGATTGCTAAGGATCAGAGAGTGCATAATTCAAGCATAAATGAGAAGGGAGGTCCACGTCAAAATTATGCGGCCGCAGAAGTCTCTCACGCGGACGCGGTGGAAATTACGCGGTCCGAGAAACAAGGTTCAACCCAGACCCAGATGTGAAGAAACGCGGATCGCGATCAAAATTACGCGGTCGAAACCTCCGCAGGGGTATTTTTTGTCTAGAAATTTCAGCCTAGTATAAATAGATCTTTTTGTCAATTTTAGGTTATGTTATGTTTTTTGCTGAGTACGTGAGACAGCTAGGTTTTCTTATTTTGGGAAATTTTGTACAAAATTTACTTTCAAACATTAGATTTTCATCTCTTACTTTAATATTATGGATTATATCTCCCCTTTATCTTTGATTTATGATATTATTATGAGTATCTAGACCCATATCCAGGGTTGTGACCCAACCCTAGTGTGGGTATTTAATGGGTCTCGAATTTTAGGGCTTGATTGTTTATGGGTTAGTGATATTTAGCCTAGTTCATGCTAGAATTGTAGAATTAGTGGTTGCAAACAGTGATTCATGCCTTTGTGACTTAGGCTCTTCTTGAGAAATAGGGACTAAGTCTAGGAAAATTAGGCTAACAAGGAATTGGGGTGAACTCAAGAAATTGATAGACCCAATTAAAGGGTTAAACCTAGAGATAGTAATACCCGACTTGAGCTAATATCACTTGTATTGTATGAATACCTATTTGGTCTTGAGAAAGCCAAATTGGGAAAAATCACTCAAACTACCGAGAGGTATAAAGTGAGTACTTGGGAATGATAGCTATATTACGACCCCAATCAAATCAAGCTTTCCCTAGATTCTTGATACCCGTTAAATATCCACCTAGGCAGAAGTCACTACCCTAGTCCTTTTTAAACACTTGAAAACTATCATAAAAAATATTGTACTTAGCTTTATTCTTAGCATACAATAGAAATAGAAGTAGAATCATCACAATCATGTTTGGAAGTGCAATTAGGAACAACACACGCATTTAGATTTAGTTAGATACCTAATTCCAAATCAATTAACTCCCTGTGGAAATCGATCCCAACCTTGTTGGGTAAAACTGCATCGACCATCCTCGATACTCTATAATGGTGCAGGTTCGGGACCAATCAATTTTTGGCGCCGTTCCGGGGAGTTAGAGGGTCTTAGCTATCTATCTAACTATTTGTGTGTGTTGTTTTTCTTTCCTTCCATTTTTCTAATTTTGTCTGTCAATTGCTTTTAGGTACCAAGTAGCTCTTAACGAGGCCCTCGAGCATATTCCTCATGGGAGGAGGTAGAAGACAATGACGTGGATGAGGTTAATCTAGAACCTCAAGTACAAAGAAGAGGTCGCCTGCCTCATGAAAACATTCCAAACCCTCCCCCTGATCCTCCTAGGGTAGCACACTGGGTGTTACCCAATGAAGGCTACACAAGTGCAATTTTCCCGCCCTGGATTCAGGAGGATAATTTTCAAATAACCAATGTCATTCTGACTCTATTGGATCAAAGGTGTTTCTTCACCGGAGCTCCCTATCCAAATGCATATAAGTATCTCAAAGGTTTTGTATACACATGTAGGGGGAGCAAGCAGACGAATGTATCTGAGGACGCTTTGAGATTGAGGCTTTTCCCATTTTCACTTAGATGGAAGGCTTTGGATTGGCTTGAGAGGCTACCCAACCATTCCATCACCACTTGGGATGAGTTGGCTGAGAAGTTCATAGCAAAGTTTTTCTCTCTAGATCATATGGAAACATTGAGGGAAGAGATCTTAGCTTTTAAACAAGAGCCAAATGAACCCTTATATGAAATTTGGGAACGGTACCACACAATGGTAAAAAAATGCCCCAACAATGATATAACTGAAGCAATGATCCAGCAAACATTTTATAGGGGTATCAACACAACGAACCAGTGTATGGTGAATCAACTTGCAGGGGGAAATTTCATGGAAGTGCCTTATGCCGATGCATGTGACATATTAGATGAGATGGCGGACACCTCCTCAGCTTGGCAAAGTCAGACAAACGTTCCTCAAGGTGACCCTAATGTTATCCACCTTCACAAGGAACTTCATGATCACGGACAACCCATAGCAGAGTTGACAACTACTATGAACCAGTTAGCAAAGGCTTAGCTTCAACAAGTTCAGGGGCCAAATCAAGTAAACGCCATGGAATGAGTGAATTTAATGGTCAACAATAGAAGACAACGTAGTCAACAAGTGCAAATCAATCAAGAGCAATTTGAGCAGAGTGGTAGTGGCTACAATCAAGACAATGCTTATGATGATCAAAGTGAGGAAATTTTATATGCCAATAATTACCAAGGTCAACAGAGCAATGCTCCAAATCAACAGTGGATATCACAGGGAAACAATCAAAATTGGGGCAAACAAGGCCAAGGGAATTGGAATAGTGGCAACAACAACAATCCTAACAATTGGGGGAACAACAACCAAAATTGAGGAAATCAACAAGGCAGCTGGGGAAGAAACAATAATAGCAATTGGAGTGGAAACAATAATAATAATTGGGGAGGCAATGGAAACCAAGGGGGAGCAACAATAACCAACGCAATCGGGGGTCGGGCTTTCAAAGGCCCCCGATGTATCAACAACCCAACAACCCGCCTCTATATCTGTCTCAAGGGAAAAGTTCTGCAAACAATGAGATGGGACGAATAGAAAGTATGTTCAAGCAAATGATGGATTTGATGCCCAAATAACCTCCCACAATACTTCTATCCGCAACATGGAAGTAAAAATGGGTCAAATTTCTCAAGCATTGAATACTCACCCTAAGGGGGCACTACCAAGTGATACGGTAGTAAACCCGAAGGGTGGGAACAATACAGGCCATGCTATAGCGGTGACCACAAGAAGCGGTAGAGGTGGAGATGCAAGTGCCTCCAATCCAAGGAAGATTGTGAATGATGATTTGATTGTGCAAGAAGATGATGAGATCCAAGCCAATGATGATAATGTGAATGATGAAGTGAGGACAGACATTGATGACAACGTGGAGGAGACACAAAATGATGTGAACCCATCTAGGGAACACGTGATAGACATACCGAAAATGGTAGTGCCCAAAGCCAAGGCTCCCTTGGCAAGGCCTCCTCCACCATATCCTCAAAGGCTTGCAAAGCAGAACAATGAGAATCAATTCATGAAATTCATTGATATGATGAAAATCTTGTCCATCAATGTGCCTTTGGTTGAAGCTATAGAACAAATGCCGAGATATGACAAGTTCATGAAGGACTTGGTAACAAAGAAGAGGTCAATGAATTGTGAGATGATAAAAATGACACATCAAGTGAGTGCCATTGTGAATTCCATGGCTCCAAATCTAGAAGATCCCGGTGCCTTTACAACTCCATGCACTATTGGTAGTGCCGATTTCGCCAAAGCCTTGTGTGATTGGGAGCGAGCATTAATTTGATGCCATATTCTGTGTTCAAGACATTGGGGATTGGGCAACCAAGAGCTAAGTCCATGAGGTTGCAAATGGCGGACCAGAAAATGAAGAGGCCATTGGGAATAATTGATGATGTGCTAGTTCTGGTCGACAAATTCATTATTCCCGCAGACTTTGTGATTCTCGATTGCGAAGCTCACTATGAGGTGACAACCACATTGGGGAGACCTATCCTAGCAATAGGGAAGGCCTTGGTTTATATGGAAGCTGGGGATCTCAGCTTCCGGGCGGGCGGTGAAAATTTTATGTTCCACGTGTGCAAATCAATGAGGCAGCCTAATAGCAACGAAGTGTGTTCCTTTATGGATATTGTGTCTGAGGTGATTATTGATGACATGAGTGCTATGATTAATGTGGAAGAGCCTTTGGAAGCTGTGTTGTTGAATCAAGATGAGGAGAAGGAAAGCTTGGTAGACTGTGCAAATGCTTTGCAAGGAACGGGATCCTATATATATGGGGCCCGTAAACTTTCCTTGGACCTTTAGAACCGGAAGACTCCACCAACAAAGCCCTCAATCGAGGAGCCACCAAATTGGAGTTGAAGCCCTTGACTTCACACCTCAAGTATGAGTTCTAAGGCCCTTGTTCCACATTAACTGTTATCCTTTCTTCCTGCTTGACTAACGTGCAGGTAGATTCCACCCTTGCGGTGCTTCAAAGAGGAAGAAGGCAATAGGTTTGACTTTAGCTGATATTCGGGGTATAAGCCCCACCTTTTGCATGCACAAAATCATATTGGAGGAAGATTCCAAACCCTCCGTGGAACATCAAAGGAGGTTGAATGAGGCCATGCAAGAGGTAGTCAAGAAAGAGATAATCAAGTGGCTAGATGCAGGGGTTGTGTAACCCATTTCTGATACTTCATGGACTTCGCCGGTAAAATGTGTCCCAAAGAAGAGGGGCATGATTGTGATCACGAATGATAGAAATGAATTGAACCCCATAAGAACTGTCATCGGTTGGAGGGTATGCATGTACTATAGAAAACTGAACAAAGTAACCCGAAAAGACCATTTTACATTGCCCTTTCTTGATAAAATATTGGACAGACTTGTCGGACGTGCCTATTATTGCTTTTTGGATGGGTATTCCGAATATAATCAAATTCTCATTGCACCTGAAGACCAAGATAAAACCACCTTCACTTGTCCATATGTCACATTTGCATTCTCACGGATGTCGTTTGGCTTGTGTAATGCACCGGCTACTTTTCAGCGGTGTATGATGGCAATTTTTACGGATATGGTGGAGGACTTCCTTGAGGTGTTCCTAGATGATTACAGTTTTGTGGGGGATTCTTTTGAAGAATGCTTGGATAATCTTTTCAAAGTGTTGGCCCAATGTGAAGAGACCAACTTAGTGCTTAATTGGGGAAAATGCCACTTTATGGTCGAGGAGTGCATTGTCCCCGGTCATAAGATGTCAAAAAACGGTATTGAAGTGGATAAAGAAAAAATTGAAGTGATTTCAAAACTCCCTCCTCCTAATTCCGTCAAGGGAGTGAGGAGATTTCTTGGTCATGCAAGGTTTTACCGAAGGTTCATCAAGGATTTCTCAAAAGTGGTGAACCCTTTGTGCAAGTTGTTGGAAAAAGATGACAAAGTTTGTGTTCAATGATGATTGCATGAAAGCTTTTGATCTTATCAAGTATAGATCTACTACCATTCCCATCATTACCGCACCCCATTGGAGCTTACCATTTGAGCTCATATGCGATGCTAGCGATGTTGCGGTAGGAGCAGTTTTGGGGCAAAGAATCAACAAGATATTTCATCCGATTTATTATGCAAGAAAAATAATGAACGACGCCCAAGCAACTATACGGTGATCGAGAAAGGGTTATTATCCATTGTCTTCGCCATGGAAAAGTTCCGCCCGTACCTCATGGGTACCAAATTGATTGTGCACACCGATCATGCGGCATTTCGTTACTTGATGACCAAAAAGGACTCTAAGGCTAGGTTGATGAGATGGGTTATTCTTATACAAGAGTTTGACCTTGAAATCATAAACCAAAAATGGAGTGAGAATCAAGTGACGAACCACTTGTCTCGCTTGGAAGAGGAGGAGAGGCCCCATGATAGCCTCGATATTAATGATTCATTTTCGGATGAACAACTTCTCTTTGTGTCTTTAAATGGAATGCCTTGGTTCGCCGATGTGGCTAACTTTCTTGTGACCGGCATTTTCCTGAGTGAGCTCTCTTCTAACCAAAGGAAGAAGCTCAAACGAGACTGCTTGGATTATTATTGGGATGAGCCATATCTTTTCAAGATTTGTAATGATGGAGTTATCGGGAGATGTGTTCCGGAAAAAGAGCAATTGAGTATCCTCGAAGCTTGCCATTCCTCTCCCTATGGTGGTCATCATAGTGGGGCGAGAACTGGTACAAAGGTCCTATGTTGTGGATTCTATTGGCCTACCTTGTACAAAGACGCTAGCGAGCTTGTTAGGCGTTGTGATGAGTGCAAAAAATCTGGCGGAATTTCCAAGAAGAATGAAATGCCCCTCACTACCATTCTTGAGATTGATATTTTCGATGTGTGGGGCATCGATTTTATGGGGCCATTTGTGAGTTCATGTGGGAACACTTATATTCTTGTTGCTGTTGATTATGTTTCGAAATGGGTTGAAACAGTGGCTTTGTCCAACAATGAGGCACGAAGTGTGGTGGCTTTCTTAAAGAAAAATATCTTCACAAGGTTCGGCACCCATGATCTATCATTAGTGATGGGGGTTCTCATTTTTGCAACAAAGTCTTTGACACTTTACTTTCCAAGTATGGTTTCAATCATAAGGTGTCAAATCCCTGTCACCCCCAAGCAAGTGGACAAGTTGAGGTCTCCAACAGGTAGATAAAGAGCATATTATCCAACACTGTCAATGCAAACCGGACTGATTGGTCAAGGAAACTTGACGATGCTTTGTGGGCCTATAAAACTGTTTATAAGACTCCAATTAGTATGTCTCTGTACCAGTTGGTATTTTGGAAAGCATGCCATCTTATGGTTGAATTAGAGCACAAGGCCATGTGGGCGATGAAGAAGTTGAACCTTGAATGGGATGTAGCTACCAATCTCCGGGTAGATATACTAAATAAACTTGATAAGTTCCGGTTCCATGCTTATTCCATCTGTTCCTTGTATAAGGACAAGATGAAGTACTTACATGACAAATATATCTGGAACAAATAATTCAAGGAGGGTGACTTGGTTCTTCTATTCAACTCTCGGTTATGGATGTTTCCGGGAAAACTCAAGACAAAGTGGAGTGGCCCTTTTGAAGTGGTGCATGTAACTCCGTTTGGTGCTCTTGATTTGAAAAAAAAAATGGTGAGATCTTTAAAGTCAATGAGCATCGAGTGAAGCACTACCTTGGCAAGATTGATGATAGCCATGTGGTGGCCTTGATCCATTTCAAGTGATGTTGGTAAAATACATCGTGTCGCGACGTTAAATCAGGCGCTTCTTGGGAGATAACCCATGTGATTTTCTTTCTTTTGATTTTTCTTCTTATATTAGGCATTATTTTGGACTAACTGGTTGTGAAGTATATGTAGGAATTAGTTGTGCAGTGTAGAAATTTGACAGGAAAAAAATTGGCTAAGTATTGGAAGTTCGCAGACCACGCCCATAATTTCGCGGTGCGCGAGAGCACTTCGCGGCTGCACATTTTAGTCCGCGGATGCGTAACTGAAAAGAGTAAAATTCCAACTCTCTGAAGTTGGACTGTCAAAAATCCTTCAGAGTTCGCAATCGCGCCCAAATTTTTGCGGACCGCGGTAACTTCGCGGCCGTGGCCAGTTTTTCGATGGACCGCTCCCAGGTGCTTGAAGCTGCTCTTCATAAGGTACCATAGCGGACCGCGACATAATTTAGCGGCCGCGCTCAGGTAAGGCGGTGGGTTTCGCAGATTCTAAGTATAAATAAGGGTTCTTTAATCATTTTACACTTTTCGAACCCTAACATTTTACTGCACAAAAAGCACCGTTCATCTTCTCTGGCTCTCAATTTCATCTCATTCACATCAAGAGTTCATTTCCTACTAAAATGTTACAACTGGTATGTTCAAGTCCATGATTTGATTTTATCTTTTTCTTTTATTTTTTGTTTGCTTTAATTTTCCTTTTTATTTAGGGTTAGATGAATGCCATAATCTAAAATTAATGCTTACATACATGCGGGTAGTGTTTACATGCCTAATGAGGGCTAGGGTTAGTAACTTTGCATGGTCAATTGAACTAATTTTAATTTTTGCACACTTAGTGAAAACCCTAGTTGTTAGTGTTCTTCAGTACCACTATTATTTGAATTTTGCGGCCGCGGTCCATTTTACGCGGTCCGCGATAGAGTATGCAGCCGTATTCATTTTTTTCACGGATAGTAGTACTCTTTCTTTTAGTTACTGAGTGATTGATAAGAGTTCATGGCTGCGGTTACTTTTATGCGGTTCGCGGTTGATACTTCACGGTCGTGTCCATGTTTTCACAGTCTGCGCTCTTGAACTTCAGAGAGTCTGATAATTGCTTTCGCGGCCGCGTTCATTTTTTCACGGTCTGCGATTGGTCATTCACGGCCGCGGCTAATTTTTCGTGGTCCGCATTTGTCCAAGACCATAGAGTCATTAGTTTGAACCTAACCTCTTCGAGGCCGCATTCAATTTTTTACGGCCCGCGATTGGCATTCCGCGATCGTGTTCACTTTTTCGCGGTTCGCGGTGCCTTGTTATGAGAAGAACTGTTGTTCATTTCATCTGTACTTCTTTAAGGCATGATTGAACTTCAATTCTAATTGTATTTCACTACTTGTGTGTTGCATAAAATGGTGCGATCTCGTGGTGGACCAGACAAATCAAAAGAGAGGGTAGAATCCTCCCGAGGTCGGGGCAAAGGGAAGCAGGCTTTGCCCTTAGCAGCTCAGAAAATTATTAGCAAAAAGGCCACCATTGTGAGACCTCCGGCTGACTCCTCAGACACGAGTGAATACCTCCCATCCCAGGAGGTTTCCGAGGGAATACCTGCACAACAAAAACAACCGAAGGCTCAATCAAAACCTTTTAGACTGGTCAATGAACCTACGTCCTCTTCTGGGTCGTCTGATGGATCGGAAGGAGGTAGTGAGGCTTCGGCACCATCTTCCCCACCTGCTACAACTCTGGCCTCAACAACTGCTCCTATTAATGTTGTTGATGAAGAAGAGGTACCAAACGTCAGGAGAGGAGGTGATACCTATGTGGGGGGTTGGCCAGGTCAAGGAAGCTCGAGGTGTGGGTTGACAGGTTCGTGAGCGAGAAGGCCCACCTGAAATTCTGGGAATGGTGGCCACAAAGGTCGCTCACCCTTGAGCGACAGTTCATAGAAAAAGACCTTCTTCCTCACAATCCGAATGTGAAGAGACAGTTTAAGGAGAGAAAAGGGTGTAAGTACTTCACCATCAAGATTGTGGATGCCAATGAGTACCTTGTCAAGGAGTTCTACACAAATGTTTCCCACATCAAAAAGGGCACCACTATAACAAAGGTACGGAACCTGAAGATCCAGTTTGATGGAAAAACTTTGAATACATATGCCGATTTCGAGGATGTGGAAGCAGTACAGTATTTGGAGAATATGGCCCTAGATGAGGCAGCCCGTCCTTGGCTAGCAGAATTAATAGCCATCCTAGGGAAAAACACCGAACTGGCTCACAGTTGGAGTCTCAATCTCCAAAAACACCCTCATCTTTGAAGCCAAAGGGTGGTGCACATTTGTATGCAGCTGACTTGATCCCTTCCAGCATGATAGTGTCATACCACTCTCCAGGGCGATCCTAACAACTTCCATCATGGTGGGTATCCAAGAAATGTAGGGAAACTCATGTCCTAAAACATCTCCAAAGCAACCAGAAAAGAAGAAAGGTCCTACCCCTACCCCAACTTCATCACTATGTATCTCGAGGACCAAGGGGTAGAAGGAAGGCACTATGAAACAAAGGTAAAGACAAAGAAGCCCTTCTTCTAGTACAACCTTCAAGGAGCAGACAACCCGAAGGCCAAAGGAAAAGCCACTACCTCCATTGTTCAGTTTGAAAAGCCAAGGGTAGTGACCACCGAGTCAGAGCCTTCCCCAATAGAGGGTTCTTCAGCTGCCATGCCTCCTCCTTCATCCGAGCCATCCATCACCACCCCGTTATCTGTTCCCTCATCTTCCACATAACCTCAGACTGCACTGTGAGTTTCTTAGACATTATCCAACCTCAACAACTAGATGCAGGCAGCTACATCAAAGTTGTATGTCTTATTCAGTGTAGTCGCAGCACAATCAACCCTAACAAACCTTCAGGGACCTCCATCAGTGGAGGATTCATTGAAGGAGATTCTAGGCAACAAGAAGAAACTCTTGGACAACCAAAAGAAGATCATGGAGACATTGGATTCTCATGGCAAGGTGATCAAGTATCTGGGCAAGAAGGTCAAGAAAATGATGAAGACTCGGGCCTCAAAGGATCCAGTGGAGAAGCTGAAGAAGGAGGTAGAGAAGTTCACTTCTGCTGAAGATATCCCACTAGACTTGCTTATGGGGGAGACTGCCCTAGAAACACAGGCAGTAGAGCATAAGGCAGACAGAGAGCCAGTTAGAGGATTTGCGGTTCCCTAGTTAGAGGATTTGGAGATCCAGTTAGAGGGCCCAGGGGGATCTGATGATCCTATGCAGTCCGAGGACCCCACTCATGTGCCTGACCCCATGCAAACAGAGATCACATAGGGAGTTTTCTTTCTCTAAAACCCTTCCCTGGTCTTATTTTGATATTAGCATCGAGGACAATGCTATATTTTATTTGGGGGGTGGTCCATTTTGATTTGGTTATGATTTGATGACATTGGTATGTAATAACTATGATACTGTTTTTTTTTCTTTCTCTTTATTTATCGTTATTTTCACTTTCGCTATTTTTCACTTTTGGTATGTATATAACTTTAATATTCGATGTATATATTCGTTCTCGTTTTGTATATTCGTTCTACTCCATTATTGTATGTATTCATTCTACTTTCCGTAGTTTAATTCGTAACTTCTTTTGTATTTTTCTTTAATAACGTATCTTCTTATTTCCTTTAGTAGCTTCTCTTTAAGTTTTTAGCTTCTTTTTTAATTTTACGTGATCAATAATCCTTTGGTTTTCTTAATGCCACGGTTCTTTCCAAAGGTGGATGTTGTGTGAACTGGGCGGCTCTTCCCAATGATGGATTGCGTGACAACCTTCTTAAGGGATTGAGTCCGTTTTCTTTTTTCTTTTATATGTAGTAGTAATGAATAAAAGTGTCTGAAGTAGGCTTCACTTGGTACTAACACATTTACCTTCGACCTCATGGTTAGATACAAGTTGATTGACAAAGAATAGCTCTAGTTGTGACCTTTAGACTCTTGAGTTGACTAAAACAATCACCGAGTGGTTTCTTTGAGCCATTTGTGATCTTCAATCTTATCTAGGGTTTTTGTGGGCCCTCGACTCTATTCTATTTAACAATATAGTAGCTTGAGAGATGGGGTATTGAATTGCAAGTCCAAGTCCCGTTCCAATAAGTCTAGAACTTGCCCTGAATGTTTGTCTAGGCGAAATTTTAAGTGTAGCTCGACTTGAGAAGTGATTGTAGGATATCCTTGGTCCCATTTGAACTTTGAAAGCTTTCGTAGCCTACCAATATGATATCCCTAGTCAACCCCGTTGAGCCTAAAGCCTTTTTCATTCAATAGCCACATTACAAGCCTTTATTCGTTCTATAATGACCCTCTCTTGGCACCCAATATTTCTTTAGCATTCATGATGAAAAATTGGCATAAACATAAGTTTGGGGGAGAGACGAGGAATTTCAAAGTGAAGAAAAAGGTACAAATAAGAAAAAGAATTGAAGAAAAGGAAAGGAAAGGCAAAGAAAAGGAAGAAAAGCCAAAAAGAAATATGCCAAAAAGAAAGTAAAGGTTGAAGGGATTCAAAGAAAGCAATGTTGAAACGCATGGAATGATGAGAAAAGGAGAAAAATGATTGTCATGAATAAGAAAGAGTGACAATGCGTCTCTCTAGTTCCCCTAAGGAAGAAGAAAATGATTCAAAGAGTCAATAAAGTATGAGTCGAAATGAGAAAATGGAGTGCTTAAGGAAAGATGAAACCATCATAGTCCGT
The DNA here is from genome assembly GCA_005239505.1 of Nicotiana paniculata. Taxonomy (NCBI): domain Eukaryota; kingdom Viridiplantae; phylum Streptophyta; class Magnoliopsida; order Solanales; family Solanaceae; genus Nicotiana; species Nicotiana paniculata. The sequence continues at coordinate 31,169 of ML367846.1, forward strand.
TATGTCCTACCTTGATCCAAAAGCCTTCATTAAATCCCTACTAAAGCCCTATATGATTTCAAGTTGAGTGAGCTTACATTAGTGGTGATTTACATAAGGGGCAAGCTTATGGTACTTAGAGACGGACTTGTGGCATTCTTTTGAGAGTGACGAGCACACTTTTTCACAATCCTTGTTTTGAGTGCTACATTCTAAAAAGTGAGATTTTCTCATAGAGAGTAGAGGAGGAGGAGTTTGGGATCCACAATGAACTACGTGAGAGAGTGAGCTTCCTTGATGAATTGAGTCAACTCTTGATGCTCTTGTGTCAGGCTAGAACTATAGAACTCAAAAGGTCGTAACATGATGTTGTTGATAATTCATTTGTGTTGAGGGTAAGTGTTAGTCCCAATTGATGCTTGATGGAGTCACCTTAGGCCAGCTGAAATATCCTTTTCTTTTACTTGTGGAGGTGGGAACTACCTTGTTTTCTTGAGGACAAGCAAAATCTTAAGCTTGGAGGAGTTGATAAGTAGGGATTTTAGCCTATTATTTGCTCTCTTTTACTTGTGTTTTGGGCCAAAAATGAGTGAAGGTATTCCCGGAAACTAACTTAAGATGCTTGCTTGCAGGGATTGTTCAAAATGAGCCAAAGAATCCATAATCAACTCATAAAGGAGTCAAACTTGAACAAAAACCAAGACTGGTCCAAGAGGTGTCAAACGCGGACAACGACAGAAAAGTGCGGCCCATAAGTATCAACGTGAACGTGGACATTAATTTGCGGACCGCGAATTGGAGAATCAAAGAGATGGTTTTTGGGCACAAATATGAACGCGGATCGCGTCAGAAAGAGGTGCCCGCGAAAGTAATTTAGCGATCACTACAGAAATTGCTAAGGATCAGAGAGTGCATAATTCAAGCATAAATAAGAAGGGCGATCAGCGTCAAAATTACACGGCCACAGAAGTCTCTCACACAGACACGATGGAAATTATGCGGTCCGTGAAACAAGGTTCAACCCATACCCATATGTGAAGAAATGCAAATCGCGATCAAAATTATGCGGTCGCGATCAAAATTATGCGGCCGCGAAACCTCCGCAAGGGTTTTTTTGTCCCAAAATTTCATCCTAGTATAAATAGATCTTTTTTGTCAATTTTAGGTTATGTTATGTTTTTGCTGAGTACGTGAGACGGCTAGGTTTTCCTATTTGGGAAATTTTGTACAAGATTTACCTTCAAACATTAGATTTTCATCTTTTACTTTAATATTGTGGATTATATCTCCTCTTTATCTTTGATTTATGCTATTATTATAAGTATCTAGACTCATAGCTAGGGTTGTGACCCAACCCTAATGTGGGTATTTAATGGGTCTCCAATTTTAGGGCTTGATTGTTTATGGGTTAGTGATATTTAGCCTAGTTCATACTAGAATTGTAGAATTAGTAGTTGCAAACATTTATTCATGCCTTTGTGACTTAGGCTCTTCTTGAGAAACAGGGACTAAGTCTAGGAAAACTAGGCTAACAAGGAATTGGGTGAACTCAAGAAATTGATAGCCTCAATTAAAGTTTAAACCTAGAGATAATAATACCCGACTTGAGCTAATATCACTTGTATTGCATGAATACCCATTTGGTCTTGAGAAATCCAAACTAGAAAAATCACTCAAACTACTGAGAGGTATAGAGTGAGTACTTGGGAGTGATAGCTATATTACGACCTCAATCAAATCAAGCTTGCCCTAGATTCTTGATACCTGTTAAATATCCACCTAGGCGGAAGTCACTACCCTAGTCCTTTTTAAGCACTTGAAAACTATCACCAAAAATATTTTGCTTTGCTTTAATCTTAGAATACAATAGAAATAGAAGTAGAATTAATCATCACAATCATGTTTGGAAGTGCAATTACGAATAACTCACGCATTTAGATTTAGTTAAATACCTTATTCTAAATCAATTAACTCCCTGTGGAAATCGATCCCGACCTTGTTGGGTAAAACTGCATCGACCATCCTCGCTACTCTATAGTGGTGCAGGTTCGGAACTGATCATTATAAAAAGAAGAAAAACAAAAGTATTCTATTCATAAGGGAAGATAAGGCTTACCCAATTCAAGGATTGTTGTGCCTCATTGAAAAGACATGGATCCTCCACTTCGTCCATTAGGGCCTGGTCCTCCTTCGTGACCACACCCCAAAGATAACTAGCCACCTCTATGGGGGCGGCAAAAACTCGTGCATCCTCCGGGATGGAGATGATGATTGTTTGTTTGGTCCCGAGATAGGCGCTGGGATCGGGAATTGGTTGGTGAATCTGAAGCTCGAGGAGGTCCCAACTGGATCCTTCCTTAGTATTTCCAAGTCGCTCAGGCCGGCGACATCCTTGATCCGGGTAAAATAACCACGGAAGGGGTCTTCCCCTCCGTGAGCTCCTTCTACATCGGGAGTCTTCATGGCTAGGGCCTCTGATAAGTAGGGATTTTGACCGATTATTTGCTCCCTTTTACTTGTGTTTTAGCTCGAAAATGCTTAAAGGTATCCCCGAGAAATAATAAAATGAGATTTCTTGCAGTAACCTTGGGATTCGAGCCAAATAAGTGAAAATCAACTCAAAAAGGAGTCAAAATTGGACAAGGACCAAAACAGGGCAAAACTACTTATAGTGCGGACCACACAATATAGTGTGCGATCGCAAACAATGAAGGAACCCTGTCAAAAATAGCTTCAGAGTATGCGGACCGTATAATATTGGTGCGGCCGCGGAAGATAGATTCAGAGAGTTGGAATTATGGGCAATTGAATTTATGTGGACCGCGCCATTATTGTGCGGCCGCAAGAGCCAAAGTGCGGCCGCAATCATTAATATGCAGATCTCAGAAGAAGAGATTCGGAGAACCTTGAAGTGAATCTGTGTGGACCGTAAAATTATTGTGTGGCCGCAGAAGCCAGTGTGCAGTCGCACCCACAAATGTGCGGTCAACAGAAGCAGGTCCAGATTCCAACTCAAGTCAAGTGTGCGGCCTGATAAGTAGGGATTTTGACCTCTTATTTGCTCTCTTTTACTGTGTTTGAGGTCCAAAAAACTTGAAGGTATTCCCAGAAACTAATGAAATGTGATTGCTTGCAGGAATTGTTCAATATGAGCCAAAGGAATCAAAATCAACTCCAAAAGGAGTCAAAAGTTGAACAAAAACCAAAACTGGACAAAGAGGCCTGGAGTGCGGACCGCGCAAATATTGTGCGGCCGCGATCAAAACTATGCGGTTCGCAAGAGGGAGATTCAGAGACTTGTAATTTTGGCTATATGATGAGCGCAGAACGCACCAATATTGTGCGGCTGCAAAAGTCCATGTGCGACTGTAATCAAAATTATGCGGTCCACGATGAACGAGAATCAGAGAGTTGGCAACTTGAGAAAAATGAAGGAGTGCGGACCGCACCAAAATTGTACGGCCGCAGGATGTCAAGCGCGGTCTCACACGCAATTGTGCAGTCCGTGATGATGAAAGTTTAGAGAGTTGTCTCAAGCAAAAATCAAGCAAGTGCGGACCACATCAATTTTATGCAGCCGCATAATCATGAGCGCGGACGCACTCGGAACTGTGCGGTCCGCGAAAGTCCAGCTCAAGCCAGAATCAAAACTGAAGAACGCGGACCGCACCATAATTATGCGGCCACGAAATCAAGAGTGCGGCCGCACAACTTCTGCATGGTAACTTTTGTCAGATATTTTCAGCTTAGTATAAATAGAACTTTTTTTCATTTTTAGGTCATGTTACATTTTGTATGAGCACCTGAGATGGCTACTTTTACTGTTTTCGGAAATTTTGTACTAGATTCACTTCTAAACATTAGATCATCCCGTAATCTAATATTATGGATTTTATCTTCACTTCATCTTTAATTTCATCTATTTTCATGAGTAGCTAAACTCATAGCTAGGGTTGTGACCCAACCCTAGTGTGGGTATTTAATGGGTGTTTGATTTAAGGCTTGAATATGAATGGGTTAGTGATATTTAGCCTAGTTCTGTCTAGAACTCAAGAACTGATGGTTGCAAACATTGATTCATGCATTTATGACCTAGTCTCTACTTGAGAAGAGGGATTAAGTCTAGGAAAACTAGGCTAACAAGGAATCGGGGTGAACTCAAGAAATTGATAGCCCCAATTAAAGGGTTAAACCTAGAGATAGTAATACCCA
>MDKI01039675.1:0-16864 GCA_005239505.1 Nicotiana paniculata
TGGCCGAACTGGGAACCCCGGGCGTTTGGACCCAAAGGCCTGGCTAACGCTAGGCTAGGGCTGAAGTTTCAGCCGCCTGGCTAACACCAGGGTAGGGCTGGCGTTTCAGCCCTAAGGCCTGGCTAACGCCAGGTAGGGTCAGGCTATAGGGCTCTGTCGCCCGGCTATCGCCCGGGTGTCTCCTTTTGCGTATTTTTCGACGTATTTGCATCCCTTTAGCTCCGTTTCCATCTCTAATTCACCTACACATAAAATAGACTCTATTAAGCACATAACAAGTGTATTTTTATCATTAAATCACCTCAAATGTAAGGTATATTACATGTTAAACTATGCATTCTAGCCTCGCATCACTTACCACATTTATGACATAAGTCATAGTTTCTAGGCTTGCTTGAGCTGCCTCTTTTTGGTATTCCTCCATTCCTTCGAACCATTTTCTGGTATATCTTGGTGAGATAGGCCATATCATTGTCCTCTTCCCTTGACTCATGCTTTTCATCTTGAAGAACCAGGTTCTTCTCCTTCTTGGGTTCCCTTCTTTCACTATCCTTTTCCGTTTTCATCTCATATGTTTTCAAGTTTCCGATCAACTCATCCATTGTTAGAGTCTGCAAATCCTTCGCTTTAGTGATAACATTGACTTTGCTTTCCCAGGAGCTTGGCAGAATACTCAAGATCTTTCGCACTAGCTTGTTCCTATGAATGACTTCTCCTAGAGAGTGAAGCTCATTGGTAATGGAGGTGAATCTAGTATGCATATTCTGTATAGATTCATCGTCCTTTATCCTGAACAACCTATACTCAGTAGTGAGCATATCAATTTTGGACTATTTCACTTGCGTCGTTCCTTCATGAGCTGTCTGCAAAGCTTCCCAAATCTCTTTAGCTGAATGACATGTAGAGATCATGTTGTACTCATCAGGTCCTATACCGCACACTAGAATTTTCTTTGCACGAAAATTTTTTTCCACTGCTTTCCTGTCAGCATCGTTGTAATCCTTCCTAATTTTTGGCACCAGTAGACCAACCTCTCCTACCTTGTACATAGGAACATGAGGACCATCACAGATGATATCCCATAACTCAGAATCTTCAGCCATTATGAAGTCATGCATACGGGTCTTCCACCACCCATAGTACTGACCGTTGAATCTAGGAGGTTGATATGTTGATTGTCCTTCTTCGAAGTTTGGTGGAGCAGCCATTACAGATCCTTTCTAGGTGTTAACCGTTTAGAAAGAGCCTGCTCTGATACCAATTGATAGTTTCTATGAGTCCACCAAACAGTAGAGATACCTGGTCCGCTACTAGTTCCCACATAGGAGTACACTAAAAAAGCAAGTAAAAGAGACAAGGGATTTTTACGTGGAAAAATCCCACTCAAGGGGACAAAACCCTGACCTACACTCGTAGGATTTCAACTTCACTAACTTGTAATCTAAACTATTACAAGCACTTTTTAATGTACTTATTACAAAGACTTCAACTCACTAACTTGTAATCACTATTACAAGTCACTTTGTCACTCTCTAGTTACAATGACTTTTCACTCGTGACTACACTAGTCACTACAGAAACACAAGAGGTTTATGTTGAGAGATTCCTAACACAATGCTTCTACAAAAGCGAGTAGGATACAATGAAAAAACAATATGCAAGATTACAACTCAACTAAGGACACTAACGACACAAGGTGGAACTGGTCCTTCTTAGTGGAGTTGTCTTCTTGCTCTTGAAACACTTGAATTTTCAATGCTACAGACCACTTTAATACTTGAGAGAATGTTCTTAGTAATTGCTCAAGTGAATTTTCTTATTTTTCTTTAAACAAGATATTAAATATCTTGGCACACTCCAAGGAGGATGTCTCATATCTTGAGAGTACACTTCACAACCAATGGGAAGTGACTGATGCACTGTAGCATGTACTGTTGCATGTACTCACTTTTCTGTCACAGCTTTTTACAGCTGTAGAGTTGACCTGTACTATCGTCTGGGAGTCTGTCAAGGGATCAGGTCCCTCAACTATTCTTTATAAGTTCAACAGTACACTGTACAGATTTCTTTGAGTTAAAGCTGACTGGTTGTGCTGGCTACAGATCAGGTCCTTTATCTGGTTCTTCACATAAAAGTTTGTTAGATCATCAAAATAGAATACAGCCCATCACAATCAATTGTGGCTACTTCATCTAATCATGCTGAAATAATTGCTATTCATGAAGCAAGTCGAGAATTTGTGTGGTTGAGGTCTATAATACATCTTATTCGAGACAAATGTGGTTTGAAGTGTGACAAACTACCCACAATTTTGTATGAAGACAATGCAACATGCATAGCACAATTGAAGAGAGCATTCATAAAAGGAGATAAGATAAAGCATATTTCACCAAAGTTAATTTTCATACATGATCTTCAAAAGAATGGTAATATCAATGTGCAACAAATTCGTTCAAGTGATAATATGACTGATTTGTTCACAAAATCTCTACCGACGTCAACCTTCAAGAAGCTCGTGTACCAGATCGGGATGCAAATGCTCAAGTGTGTAAATTGATGCTCTCATCAGGGGGAGTTAATGCGCGTTGCACTCTTTTTCCCTTACAAGGTTTTGTCCCACTGATTTTTCCTTGCAAGGTTTTTAACGAGGCAACCAAAAGGCGCATTTCTAAACATGTGTACTCTTTTTCCTTTTCTAAAATTTTTTTCCCATTGGGTTTTATTTTAGTTAAGGTTTTAATGAGACACATTATTTGTTGAATAGACATTCAAGGGGGAGTGTTATAAATAGAATTCTATTTAGAGTGAATGTCTATCTTTTAGAGAGTTCTACTTTGTGGCTAAGTCATTTTTCCCTATAAATAGAAGAGTCTTACCCCATTGTAAAACATCCCAAAATTCAATAAGATTTTTCTCTCTCTTTCTCTGCAATATTGTTCTTGTTCTTTTATTGTTTCATAACAGTAAGAATATTATCCGATAAAAAATAGTAGCATTTTTGAACTCCTATTATATTGTTTTTTTTTTTTATTTTGGAAAATAATCTTCCATAATATAGATTGTACTATATTCATAAAATATTTTCTTTCCATAGAAAATATATTCTTCCTTGGCCTTGTAGTATATATTAATTTCATTCCACAAAATAATAGATCTTCTCTATGATTTTAGCAACTTTCCTTTCAAGATATTGGAAAACTTTCCTTCCATAATTTCCGCGGATTCTTCTTCCGATATTGCAGTAAGCTATTCAATATTTGAAATTTGACTTTCAAATATTATTTCTTCTATGATGCTTGGAGATCAAATCTCTGAAAATAATTTTTCTTGATAATATTTTCGCTCGTAAATTCTTCTCATGATATTCTCTTCCTTATGTTTGTTTGGATCTTTACCAGCATTTTTTTTTGAATAAACTTGTGCAAAAATAAGATTACTACAAATAAATATACTTTGATTAATAATTATATTAATTTATTATCGTCAAAATTAATACATAAAACCTTGAAGCTAACCACTGATCCTTCCCGCAATCAGGCAAATTGTACTTCATTCTCAAAGTAAAACCATTACTTGGTTCTAATTATTCTGACTAAAAGAAAAGAACTTCGAATTATCATTTCCTTATCGCTGCTTCTACTGCTTTTTTAACGTTCAATAAAATCTTAACAGCTATCATCGTCCTGTGTTGTAATTGCTCATGTCAAGGTTGATGAAATCGAAATGATGGTTTGAAACTTTATTTTAAAATAAATTCAATTACGTTGGAGGATCAGAGAACTGAAAGGAAATTATGTTTGAACCAAAAAAAAAAAAAAAAAGACTTGCAAATTATGGTGTTTGAAAACTTTACTTCACTTCTAAGTTTAGGGACCAGTAATTTTCCATGCGTGAGGTGAGAAGTAGAATATTCGAGTAATTCTGGATATAAAGGCATGATTATGACAAGATTCTGTTGAATGATTTGAAAATCATGTCCAAACAATTAACCAAATAAGCAAAATTTTGCAAACTTAGCTTCTTCCAGAATGATGGATTAAGGGCCTCTATGTTTAGAGATAATTTCAGAGACCTTAGTTCAAGTTTTGCAACATTAATATCCCTTTGATTTATGATATCACACTTACTTCTCTTGTTTGGATATTTTTGTAGCAGTTCTTTAACCTATTTATTATTAATGTAAAAAAATATTTAAATTTTTATTAATTAACTCTTAGTAATGTAAGCTTTTATTTAGTTAATTTTATAAACATCTTCTATTAGTTTTTGCATTTTTTCAATTATGAAGCATAACATGCGAAAATGAGATTTCGAAAAAAAGGAGCAAAGAATCTTGAATTGATGGAAAGAAGATAAGGCTTTCCAGAAGGATAGATAATGCCATGGAATTCTGAAATTTCTAAATCTTAAGTTCCCATTCTGAAGGTGACTTATAATTTATAATTTATACGTTAATGTGATTGGTAAAACAATTCAAATGGAATAACAGTTAAATGGGCATTACAGAGTTGAAGAATGCAAGTTATGTTTTATGAAATTGAAATCGAGTAATTAATTGAAGTTTCAGAAAAGTTGATTAGATATTAATTAAATAGTTCAACTTTTAAAAGAAAAAAAAAAGGAAAATAGGGGGACAAAATATAATATCGTAAAGTATAGAGGAGATTAGTGTTACGAGCCAAAACTTGTAAAATATCTGTTAAAGGAGAATTTTGAATGTGGACCTTAATTTGTCACCCTTTGTATTGTGCACATGAAGATGGAAACTTTGGACTAGGTCAACTATCAATTCCAACTTTAGTCCATGGATCACTTATCTAAAACGTGCTTTGTTTTTGGTCCAAAGATGCTTGATGTTATTATACACATACACACACCCATTGATATCGACATATTTGAGATGGCCAAATGCTCGGGACTCATCCAATTGTTTTGATTTTGTCACGATTCAATTTTTTTTATAGGCCGTGATGGCGCCCTACGTTATCGTTAGGTAGGAGTATACATAGGTCGGGTTGGTTTGGATTTTCTAATTACCAAATCAAACTAATTGTATCGGGTTATTAAATCTAAATACCAAACCAAATCAATAAAAGTCGGATTTTATAATCTCGGGTTTCCTCGAATTTTTCAATTTTTTTTCTTCATAAAGTCTTCATAGTACAAAACGTACAATTTGTGCTCCAAATATTTCTTTAAACCTAGAAAGACAGAACTATATAAAGTATTTTTTAATAAAATAACATAAATATGAGATGAGCCATGGCATTGTACTAAAATATTCAACAATAAAGATAATAAAATCGCATAAAATAATAATAAACCATAAAGAAAACAAACATAATTTAAAATTACGACTAATAAGTATTATTGTTTACATGACTAACCACTAAAAGAAAAATAAGTTATACATTTTACCTAAACCATGGAAAAACTAAATCCAACACTATTTTCATTCTTAGTACAATTGAATTGAATGTCTTTTATTAGCATTAGTATTGATTTGATGGTTTAGGATTTATTTGAGTTACTATCATTTATGGACTATAAAACTTATTGGAGCATCCAAAAATTATAAGCCCAAACTTGAAATAATATGTTAAAAGATAAAACTATGAAAAAACTCAAGAATTATTTATAAACGACACGACAATAATATTTTCTATGTATTAAATATATTTAAAACTTCTATACATATAATGTCGGGTTGGTTTGGTTTCGAGTTGACTTCTTTTAGTTAAACCAAACCAAATCAAATATGGTCGGGCTTTTTTTTCCAACACCAAACCAAATCAAACCAAACCATAATCGAGTTTTTTTCTCGGTTTGACTCGGATTATCGGGTTGGTGCGATTTGTCGGTTTCATTTTACACCCATACCACTAGGCAAGCAAACAGTGAACTAATTCTGTGATCCTTTCTTTTAAAGATTTGAAATAGTTGATTTTTAGTTTGTGCATAAATAAGAAGTAAGAATTTATTGAAAATGAGAGATCAAAATTTTGAAAGCAAGAGAGATAAGTAAAATAACCCAAAGCCATCAAGTGACTACTAGCATAAATCATCAAGACCTGGTGTCACAAGTGTATGAGCTACTAGTAGAATATACAAAAGAATACTAAACTACTGTCTGAAATAAGTAGACAGAAAATAAAGTAAAAGAAAGACTTTGGCTGCTGCAGAACGGGCTCAGAAGGCAGCTCACTGCAAAGTCTCGTTGTAGTCAAGGATGCGCACCAGACGGATATCCTGATGCACTTGCCTCAGATCCCGTACGATTAGTGCAGAAGTGTAGCATGAGTACATAAACAACATATACCAGTAAGTATCCAGTCTAACCTCGAAGAAGTAGTGACGAGATGTCGATTCTGACACTTACTATGGGCCATCAATAAAATAATGGAATTATAACTAAGCATGGACTACATAAATACAACTGAAAATGCAATAACAAAAATAAATGAACATTTCTTTCTTTAATAGTAAGTCCCAACTAATTTCCATCATTTAACAAATTAATCACTTAAGCCAATGCAGTAATATCAATTATAGTTGGGTTTCAAGAATTATTAAGCACAAATTATGTCGAGGTCGCACGGCCCGATCCACATACAAATAAATAAATTGTGCACTGCCAAGGGTCGAACGCCACGAACCATAGATGCATCTATTCTATTACCAAGGTGTTCGGCCCGCTCCACAAGAAGAGAAAATACTGTATAAATAACCGATTCAAATATTATTAAGAGGATAATATTCAAGGAAACATCAATTCTCATCAACGGTCAAGTAATCCACTAAAACTCAAGTAGATAAAATTCGACCGTTTACAACTTTGTTATCAAGTTCCGATATGATTTAAGTATTTAAATTAGCAAGTAAGGTGCAAATATCGCAAGTATCACATGATTTGGGTCCTAAACTACCCGGACAAAAGTGTAATTAGTAGCGACGTACAGACTCTCGTCACCTCGTACGCACGTAGTTCCCACAAATAGGAGCACATATTAAATCAATTCACCTATGGGATTAATTCCCTCTTACAAGGTTAGGAAAGAGACTTACCTCGTCTCAAAACTTACTTTCCGATCCAAAATTGTGCTTTAAACCCTCAATTCGGCAACTTGAAACTAGTCAAATGTTATATAAAATAATCAATACATGTTCAAAAGTTCATATTCTAACTATTAAAGTGATTTTCCAACCCTAGTTAAAGAATTCTTAAAATTCACCCCCAGGTCCACGTGCCCGAATTTCATAAACTTTTAAAGAAAGTTGTTACCCATAACCCCGTGAACTCAAATATATGATTTTCACTAAATTTCATAACTATTTTTGTGGTAAAATCTCATTTTTATCAAAATCTAGGTTTTTCATCTAAACTCATATTTCTTACAAATTTACATATTAAAATCTACCCATAATCTATGTATTAAACTCATATTAGGTAGAAATTACTTACCCTCAATAGTTGGATTGCAATCCCCTTTTTTGGCCTACGCAAACGCAACCAGGTCCTCACGAACGCGAAGGCTTACCAGCCCTACCCTACACGAATGCAAGGCACCTTCACGATCGCGAAGGGAAATGTCACTGACCCCCTCGTAGGTCCCTTCCTTCTATGTGAACGAGTGTGGGCCTTCACGAACGCGAAGGGATAATTTCCCCATTGCCCAAATCCTTCTTCACGGACGCTATAGGGCTTACGCGAACGTGAAGAAGGAAACCCAAACTGAAAAATCTGGTTTCTTTAACTTGGCTCCGGGTGGTCTGAGACACACCCAAGCCCTTCGGGACCCCGTCCAACTACACCAACAAGTCTATAAACATAACACGAACCTGCTCAAACTCTCGGAGCACGTAAAACAACAACAAAACCAATAATCACACCCCAATACCATATTGAATTAAGTTTTGAACTTCAAGTTCTCAAATTGCTCTGAACGGGCCGAATCATACTTAGACTACTCGGAATGACACCAAATCTTATGTGCAGGTCTTAAATTACCATACGAAACTCTTCCCATACTCAGATGCCCAATTGGACCTCGATAACACCAAATCCTACTTCAAATAAAATTTAAAGAACTTTAAAAAAAATCTTCAAAGAGACAACTTTCACTATTTGGCGTCGAAACACTCCCGGGCCATCCAAATCCCGATCCGAACATAAACCCAAGTCCGAAATCACCATACAAAACTATTAAAACCATTAAATCCCGATTCCGAGGTCGTTTCCTTAAAACGTTGACCAAAGTCAAACTTAGCCTTCTAAAGCCAAACCATGGAACCAAGTGTTCCGATTTCAACCCGAACTCCTCCAAATCCCGAACTAACCATCCCCGCTAGTCATAAAACAGTAAAAGCACATACGAGGATCCATATTTAGGGGAGCGAGGTTTCTAATAAGCAAACGACCGGTCGGCTCGTTACATTTTCCACCTCTTAAACAAGCGTTCTTCCTCGAACGGGTCTAGAATTATACCTGGAGTGCTGAATAACTGTGGACATCTGCTCCACATTTCCTTCTCAGACTCCAAAGTGACCTCCTCGACTGGTTGACCCCTCCACTGAACCTTTACCGCGGAAAGCCTCTTGGACCTCAACTGGCGAACCTGCCTATCAACAATCGCAATTGGCTCCTCCTCATAACCAAGGCTCTCATCTAACTGAATCGTGCTGAAGTCTAACAAATATGACCTGTTGGCATGATATCTCCGGAGCATAGACACGTGAAAGACCGGATGAAATCTCGATAGATTGGGAGGCAAAGAAAGCTCATAATTAACCTCCCAACTTGTCTCAACACCTCAAATGGGCCTATAAACCTTGGTAAATCACGCGTTTTCCGATCCGCGTAAATCTTCTGTCTAGACTGTGCTGTACGAAGTCGCTACTGAATCAACTTTACCTTTTCCAAGGTATCCTTCACCAAGTCACTACCATATAGCTTAGTCTCGTCAGGCTCAAACAATCCGATGGGGAACGACATCGACCGACCATATATAGTCTCAAATGGAGCCATCTCGATGCTGGACTGATAACAGTTGTTGTAAGAAAAATCGGACAAAGCCAAGAATCGATCCCATTTCCCTCCAAAGTCAATCACACATGTCATGAGTATGTCCTCCAATATCTCAACGGTTCGCTCCGACAGCCTGTTGGTCTGTGGATGAAAGGCTGTGCTAAGCTCTACACGGGTCCCCAACTCACTCTGTACTGCTCTCCAGAAATGTGAAGTAAACTGAGGGCCTCTATATGATATGAAGAAAACAGGAACATCATGCAACCGAACTATCAACTGAATATAAATCTAGGCCAACCTCTCTGAAGCATACATGGTCACCACCGGAATGAAGTGTGCCGACTTGGTTAGCCTGTCGACAATGACCCAAACTGCATCAAACTTCCACAAGGTCCGCGACAATCTAACTACAAAGTCCATAGTAATGCGCTCCCATTTCCACTCAGGTATAGTCATTTGCTGGAGTAGGCCACCTGGCCTCTGATGCTCATACTTAACCTGGTGGCAATTTAAACACCTCACAACATACTCAACTATGTCCTTCTTCATCCGCCGCCATCAATAATGTTGTCTCAGGTCACGATACATTTTCGTGGCACCTGGATGAATGGAATACCGAGAATTGTGTGCCTCCTCTAGGACAAGGCCAACTCTGAACTGCCTCAACCTTGTTGGAATCCACCTTAATACCCTCGCCTGATGCAACATGCCCCAAGAATGCTACAGAATCTAGCCAAAACTCACACATGTAGAACTTAGCATATAACTTCTGTTCCCGCAAGGTCTGAAGCACCACTCTCAAATACTGCTCGTGCTCCTCCATGATGCACGAGCAGATCAAAATGTCATCAATGAAGACAATGATGAAAGAATCAATATATGGCCTGAACACCCTGTTCATCAAATCCATAAACGCCGATGGGGAATTAGTCAAGTCGAAGGACAATACTAGAAACTCACAATGGCCATATCTAGTCCAGAAAGCAGTCTTCTGAACATCCGAATCCCGAATCTTCAACTAATTGTACCCCAATCTCAAGTCGATATTAGAGAACACCTTGGCATCCTGCGACTGGTCAAAAAAATATCAATCCGCGACAATAGGTACTTGTTTTTAATGGTAACTTCGTTCAACTGGCGGTAATCAATGCACATCCTCATAGTCCCATCTTTCTTCTTCACAAATAACAATGGCGCACCCAAGGTGATACACTCGGCCTGACAAACTCTTTTGATAGCAACTCCTCATGTTGTTCCTTCAACTCTTTCGGAGCCATACGATATGATGGGGTAGATATAGGCTGGGTCCTTAGAGCCAAATAAATACAGAAATTGATATCACGATCTGGTGGCATTCCTAGAAGACTGGAAGGAAACACATCGGAGAACTCCCAGACTACGAATACTGAATCAATCGCCGGAGACTCTGCAGTGGTATCCCAAACATAGGCTAGATACGCTAAATAACCCTTCTCGACCATGTGTCAAGCCTTCATAAAAGAGATGATCTGACTAGGTGTGATAACAGAAAAACCCTTCCACTCCGACCTAGGAAACTCTGGCATCGCCAAGGTAATAGTCTTGGCATGGCAATCAAGGAGGGCGTGATATGGAGATAATCAGTCCATACCCAGGATGACCTTGAAGTCGGTCATATCAAGCAGCAGAAGATCCGCTCTAGTCTCATAGTCACAGAATGTAACAATGCAGGATCGATATACCTGATCCAGAACAACAGAATTGCCACCGCAGTGGACACATATGCAGGATTACCCAAGGACTCACGAGGAATATCCAGGAAATAAGCAAAGATGGATGACATATATGAATAGGTAGACCCTAGATAAAATAATATTGAAGCATACCTACCGCAGACAGAAATAATACACGTGATCACGGCATCTGAGGTCACTACATCTGGTTTGGCGGGGAAAGCATAGAATCTAGCTGGAGCCCAACCTGCCTGGACTCCACCTCTAGGATGGCTCCTACCCACCTCCCCTCTGCCTCTGGGCGGCCGGACGACTGGTGCATCTACTGGTGCTGTAATCATAGGTTGAGAACCCTGCTGCACTGCCTTGCCCCGAAGCTTGGGGAAGAACCTCCGCACGTGGCTGAAGTCCCCGCACTCGAAACAACCTCTCAGTACGAAGGGCTAATGACCTGAAGTCTGACACTGATAGCCTGAATACCCACTGGAGGAACCCTGAATAGCCGGTGGATGGTAGGAATTCTCTAGCATGGCGCTGAAATAAAGTCAAACTGGAGTCCCAAGAAGGCGGCGGTGTTGGATATGTGGGTCTGCTGGGCTGAACCCTCATGAATTGGCCTCTGCCCCCAGCTAGGGCACCTCTAAACTCTCCTAAGTAACGGAACTGCTTGTCCCGAAGCTTCTTCTCTCGACCCCGCTGATAATAACCCTCATTCCTTCGAGCTATCTCCACAACTAGCTGGTAAGAAGTCTCCATCTCAACCTCTCCGGCCATGGTGTCCTGAATACCGGAGTGCAACCCTGCAACAAACCTTCATACTCTCTATGCTTCAGTAGGAAGTATCATAAGTACATGGCGAGACAATTTAGAGAATTTTTCCTCATAATCGGTCACTGACAGACCCTGTTAGAGCTGCTCAAATTGAAACCGCAACTCTTCCCTCTGGGAGGGTGGAATATACCTATCCAAGAAAAGGTGTGTGAACTAATTCGAAGTCAAGGGAGGAGAACCTGCTGGTCTGCTAAGAAGATAAGACTGCCACCATCTATGAGACATGCCCTCCAGCTGGAAAGTAGTAAAGTCCACCATGTGTGACTCTATTATCTTCATGTTGTGCTGTCTATCCCTGCACTGATCAATGAAGTCTTGGGGATCGTCATTTTTCTCACCCCCCGAAGGCAGGAGGGTGCAGTCTAGTCCATTTGTCCAATAGCTTCTGTGGTTCGCCGGCCGCAGCTGGTCTGGCCTCAGGTACGACAAGTGTCACTAGCTGGGCTCCGCCACAGGTAGTGTGCCCGGGGTATGATATAGTGCAGTTGCATGCCCATGAGCCTGATCAGTATGGGTCTGTGCTCCCCCTATCGCCTGAGATGGGCTGGGTCTGCTGGAAATAAACCAGCCTGGGTCATAATATCCATGAACCGTAGCATATAAGCCATAACCTCCTTAAAGCCCGGTGCTTACATGAAATCTATCGGGGCTGGCTCTGCCGCAGGCACTAAGGAGCGC
This sequence comes from Nicotiana paniculata, assembly GCA_005239505.1. Taxonomy (NCBI): domain Eukaryota; kingdom Viridiplantae; phylum Streptophyta; class Magnoliopsida; order Solanales; family Solanaceae; genus Nicotiana; species Nicotiana paniculata. The sequence goes on from MDKI01039675.1 coordinate 12,247, forward strand.
AAAACCAGTGTACAAAATGTAGGCTCGCTAGTCAAATATAGTATATTATTAAATCGTCTCTACATAGATTGGTTTCAATAATGTTCTATTAATTCTTTAGCTTTACGCTATTCAGGATAATAAACCTTTTGGTTTATGTTATTATTTACTACAATTAAACTAAGATTATCAGATGTAAGAAACTGGTGATACTCGAATTATTAGTAATAACAAAGGAATATCAATGAGAGAGGCAAGGGCGATGACAAGATGTGTGATCAACTATTGTTCTGGGTACTCTGTGCTAAATTCAATCTTAACTTCTATTGATTCTTTCGATTTGAATAGATGATCAGGCTACTTCAGGGATTCCAAGTCTTCTTTCGAATAAATTTGATTCCTTTAGCTAACCTAATGAAAATTCCTATGAATATATGCACTAAAATAGTGAATGGATGATCTTTCGAAGAAAACCTCTCGGTTATTCTCCTAAACTAGGTAAATTGATACCTCCTTAAGCTCTTTCGATTACCTAGAAGAGGCGTAAGATTAACCTAATTAAGATGGTACAAAGCAAATAGCGGCAAACTTCTGTTTCGACTAAAGTAAAACTACAATAAACCTTGCAATTCAATTAATAACTCATTCAGTAAAGTCGAGCAATTAATATAGAGTAAAACCCAAAACAATCTTCAATTCACAACATCTGTCAACAACCCTGAGGAGAATTACTCCATAACAAAGGAAATATTCAATACAAGAGTATTAAGTGTGGAGGATATAGGTTGTTTAAGAAGAGAGAGTCGTTGGTTCCTTATAGTCATTTATTTATTTATCTTTTCTATAGTGACAACTCCAGTTCCCCCACTTTAGAAGAACAAGAAGACATTACAATTCCCAAATTAAACCAAACTTTCGTATTCAGTGAATTTGATCAAGTATCTCGCTTTCCCGTTGCTTCCATGCTTCTTCTCCCTCCAAAGTTCTCCTAAAATCCAAGATACCCTCTTTTTAGACGAGTTGGACTTCATATAGGTCAAGGGAAGTCTCTCCCAGAATTATAATTTTAGCCTTGGGAAATTTTTTTCTCGGAAAGACGTGCGCGGCCGCGCACCTGGGAAGGTGACCGCGCATCTGGCCGCACTTTGGCCAGTTTCTTCTTGACTTGCGCGACCCAGTGCGCGTCTGCGCACCCGGGCAACTTTCTGCTCTCTTCTTCGTTTATCTTTTTAAGTGCGCGAACATATTTTGATCCTCGAACAAACTCCCAATTCACTCCATAAGCTTTTACTTAGCCTTCAACGCTCCATATTAGCTCAAAAATGCTCCCTAACCTCATTGTAGCCCGAAATAGCTCCTGCAAATCATAAAGTACACAGTCAGAGGAATTTACTACCATTTAATGCTCAAACATCAGTAAAGTACAGTGAATTAGAATGCAAATAGTGGTCAAAATACACAATTATAGCCTAATGTCAGGCACCTCGCTCTGCTTCTCAGTAATGGGATCCTCTACTGGATCCGCTGGTGGTATACCTGGGGAAACTCTGGGACGTCCTCGTCCCTACCTCGGGCCGGTACCCTCCCCCGGCCTCTAGCAACTGGAGGAGCATCTCCTATTGGGTCTGGAACATCCGATATGCGCGTTCTCACCATCTGTTAGAGAATAAGAGAAAGACACTTATTATAACATCAACCGCACAATAGGAGATGAAGAAAGAGTAGTTTCCTAATACCCTATAGCCCCTTGAAGATAAGTACGGATGCCTGCACACCGTTCTGCAAGACTCTATTAGGCCTGCTCATAACTTGTGAGACCTACGTGAAACTAGTGCTCTGATACCATTTTGTCACGATCCAATTTCTCCTATAGGTCGTGATGACGCCCAACGTTACCGCTAGGACAACCAACAGTGAACTAACTCTGTGATCCTTTCTTTTAAAGATTTGAAATAATTGATTTTTAGTTTGTGCATAAATAAGAAGTAAGAATTTAATGAAAATGAGAGACCAAAATTTTGAAAGCAAGTGAGATAAGTAAAATAACAAAAAATCATCAAGTGTATAAGCATAAATCACCAAAATCTGGTGTCACAAGTATACGAGCTACTAGTAGAATATACAAAAGAATACTACACTACTGTCTGAAACAAAGTAGACAGAAAATAAAGCAAAAAAAAAAGACTTTGGCTGCTGCAAAACAGGCTCGGAAGGCAGCTCACCGCAAAGTCTCGTAGTAGTCAAGGATGCGCGCCGTACTGATATCCAGATGCACCTACCTCAGATCCTACAGGATTAGTGCAGAACTATAGCGTGAGTACATAAACAACATATACCAGTAAGTATCCAGTCTAACCTCGAAGAAGTAGTGACGAGATGTCGACTCCGTCACTTACTATAGGCCATAAATAAATAATGGAATTATAACTAAGCATGGACTACATAAATACAACTGAAAATGCAATAACAAAAATAAATGAACAATTCATTCTTTAATAGTAAGTCCCAATTAATTTTCATCATTTAACAAATCAATATCTTAAGCCAATGCAACAATATCAATTATAGTTGGGTTTCAAGAATTATTACGCACAAATTATGTTGACGTCGTACGGCCCAATCCACCTACAAATAAATAAATTGTGCACTGGCAAGGGTCGAATGACACGAACCATAGATGCATCTATTCTATTACTGAGGCGTTCGACCCGCTCCACAAGAAGATAAAATACTGTATAAATAACCGATTCAAAGATTATTAAGAGGCTAATATTCAAGGAAACATTAATTCTCATTAACTGTCAAATAACACGTTCGAAACACTAGTAAATAAAATTCGACCTTTTACTATTCCTTTATCAAGTTCCGATATAATTTAAGCATTTAAATTAGCAAGTAAGGTGCAAATATCGCAAGTATCACATGATTTGAGTCCTAAACTACCCATACATAAGCATAATTAGTAGCTACGAACTGACTCTCGTCACCTCGTACGCACGTAGCCTCCACAAATAGGAGCACATATTAAATCAATTCATCTATGGGGTTAATTCCCTCTTACAAGGTTAGAAAGAGACTTACCTCGTCTCAAGGCTTACTTTCCGATCCAAAATTGTGCTTTAAACCCTCAATTCGGTGCCAAACGACTTGAAAATAGTCATATATAATATAAAATAATCAATACATGTTCAAAAATTCATATTTTAACTATTAAAGTGATTTTCCAACCCTAATTGAAGAATTCCTAAAATTCACCCCCTAATTGTTACCCATAATCTCATGAACTCAAATATATGATTATCACTAAATTCCATAACTATTTTTCGTGGTAAAATCTCATTCTTATAAAAACCTAGATTTTTCATCTAAACCCATATTTTCTACAAATTTACATGTTAAAATCTACCCATAATCTATGTATTAAACTCACATTAGGTAGAAATTTCTTACCCTCAATAGTTAGGTTGAAATCCCCCCTTTTGAAGCTCTAAAATCGTCCAAGAGTGCAATAAATGAACCCAAAAATGGCTAAGTCCCGATTTTTAAAACTCTCTGCCCAGCTGCCGTCTTCTTCGCGAACGCGGAACACCTCGCATTCGCGAAGGCAATGACCTAGGCCCAGGAAATCTTGGCCTACATGAACGCGACCAGGCCCTCGCGAACACGAAGGCTTACCAGGCCTGCCCTACGCGAACGCGAGGCACTTTGGCGAACATGAAAGACAATGACTCTGACCCCCTCTCAGGCCCCTTCCTTCTACGCGAACGAGTGTGGGCCTTCGTGAACGCGTAGGGATAATTTCCCCACAACGCGATAGGGCTTACGTGAACGCGAAGAAGGAAACTAGAACTGAAAAATCTGGTTTCTTTAACTTGGCTTCTAGTGGTCTGAAACACACCCGAGCCTCACGGGACCCCGTCCAACTACACTAACAAGTCTATAAACATAATACGGACCTGCTTGAACTCACGGAATAAGTAAAACAATAAAAAAAATTAAAAATCACACCGCAAAACCAAATTGAATCAAGTTTTCAAATCGCCCCGAATGCGCCGAATCATACTTAGACTACTCGAAATGACACCAAATTTTGCGTGCATGTCTTAAATCACCACACAAAACTATTTTCCAGACTCCGAATCCCAATTGGACCGCAATAACACAAATCCTACTTCAAACCAAATTTATAGAACTTAAAAAAACCTTCAAAGAGCCAACTTTCACTACTAGGTGCCGAAACGCTGCCGGGGTCATCCAAAACCCGATTCGAACATACGCCCAAGTCCAAAATCACCATACGAACCTATTGGAACTGTCAAATCCCGATCCCGAGGGCGTTTGTTCAAAACCTTGACCGAAGTGAAATTTAGCCTTCTAAAGCCAAACCATGGAACCAAGTGTTCCGATTTCAACCCGAGCTCCTCGAAATCCCGAACTAAGCATCCCCGCAAGTCACAAGACAGTAAAAGCACATACGGGGAGCCTTATTTAAGAGAATGGAGTTCTAAAAAGCAAACGACTAGTCGGATTGTTACAGATTTGAATTATCCGGAGAAAACAATGCCTGATATATATAAAAAAGATGGACAATCAAACCTATTTCTCGATTCACTCAAAGAGGTGAATAGGGTCCCAATAA
>ML367851.1:0-76902 GCA_005239505.1 Nicotiana paniculata
TCCAATTTCTTTCATTTTTCCTTCATCAACACTAGAATCTAGGCCTAGAATCCTAAAAACAAAGTAGAAATTAAGGGATTTGGGTAGAGTTAGGGATTATGGAACTTTGGGGAAATTCAACCTCAATTTGGGGTCGGATTTAAAAACAAATCATATATTTGAACTCCTGGGGGTATGGGTGATCGGGTTTTGGTCTGAGCCTCGTGTTTGGACCAAGCAGGCCCGGGGTCGAATTTTGGTATTTTTGGAAGAATGCTTGGAAATGGGTAATTAGGCTATGGAATCGATTTATTGAGTCATTATTTCCCCTTGTCGGGTGATCATGATTTGTGATTCCACTATACTGCATTCCTTGCTATTTTGATAATTGTCATTGCATTGGTGAGGAAGAGTGTAAAGCACGAAGGGTGATGTCGTGCCATGATTTACATTGATTACATCATACATTGCATAGTGAGGAAGAGAGTAAAAGCACGAAGGGTGATGCCGTGCCATGATTTACATTGATTACATGATACATCGCATAGTGAGGAAGAGAGTAAAATCATGAAGGGTGATGCCGTGCCATGATTTACTTTGATTATATCATACATTGCATAGTGAGGAAGAGAGTAAAAGCACGAAGGGTGATGCTCTGCCATGATTTACATTGATTACATCATATATCACATAGTGATGAAGAGAGTCAAAGCACGAAGGGTGATGTTGTGCCATGATTTACATTGATTCATCATACATTTCATAGTGAGGGAGAGAGTAAAAGCATGAAGGGTGATGCCGTACCATGATTTACATTTAAAATCACGAAGGTTGATGTCGTGCCATGATTACATTACCATACATGATACATTGCATCGTGAGGAAGAGAGTAAAAGCACGAAGGGTGATGCCGTGCCATGATTCTTGTTATCTTACATCGTACATTGCATTGTGAGGAAGAGAAAGGGTGATGCCGTGCCATTTATTACATTTCTAGCATTATGTTTGTTTCATTAGCATGTTTCTTATAAGTTGCCTTCTTGTCTGTTCCTATGTTCTTAATTAACTGCTCTATTTCACTTGTTACCCCATTGTTTGTTCCCATATTCTCCTATGTAATTGTTTATCTCTTGCCTTGTTGCTCCACGATATATGTTGTAGAATATGACAGGTTAACTTTTGTTGTCAAGTCTAGCCTCATCACTACGTCGGCCGAGGTTAGGCTTGGCACTTACTCAGTACATGGGGTCGGTTGTACTGATGCTATACTGCACATCTTATTGTTGTGCAGATCCCGCACCCGGACCCAGTGGACAGCGTTGAGGGAGTTCCCTTCAGTTCACCTTAGAGGCTTCAAGGTATACCCGCTGGCGTTCGTGGGCCTTGGCATCTCTCCTATCCCTAGTTCTTCACTTCTGTCTTGTTTTCTTCTAGTTTTTGGAGACAGTCATGTATTTCTTTTCAGGCTTTGTATTTAGCATTCCTATAGATAGTTCGTGAGTTTGTGACTCCAGGTTTTGGGAGATTATTGCGACGTTGTATTATATTGTATTTACTTAGCATTAAACCTTATTTATTTCCGCTGTTAAGTTGTGAACTATTTTTAGTTTATTCTGTTAATTCGCTGTTATCATGTTAGTTTAACTGTACATGTTGGCTTGTCTAGCGGGTTGAACGTTAGACGCCATCACAGCCCGATGGTGGGATTTCGGGGCGTGACAAGTTGGTATCAGAGCACTAGGTTGCTTAGGTCTCACAACTCACGGACAACTTGGTAGAATCTGAGGGATCGGTACAGAGACAATTGTATTTATCCCCCAGAGGCTGCAAAGTTCGGATGACTCCACACTTCTTTTCATCTCTGTCGTGCGATACGAATTCTGAGTACTGATTGAGTTTCTATTCTACTCTCTCGCAGATGGCGAGGACGCGTGCTTTCCTTGGTTACGCTCAGCAGCCCGACACTCCTGCTACAGCTCCTATGAGGGTCGAGGTCGAGGACAAGGCTGTACTAGAGGTCGAGGACAAGGCTGTACTAGAGGCCGAGGTCGGGGCCGGGCTCAGCCTAGAGCAGCAGCCCCAGTGGAGGACCCTCAGGTCGATTTTGACGAGGAGGTCCCAGTTCCGGCAGTCCCAGTTGGACCAGCTCAGGTCCCAGAAGAGTTCATAGCTATCCCACTGCTTCAGGACGCTCTTGTCCGTCTAGTCGGACTCATGGAGAGTGTAGCACATGCGGGTCTTCTTCATACTGATCGGGAGAGGGTTTGGAGATATATTGAGGGATTGGCCCAGCCTATCAGACTTTAGATGGCTAGAGAGTCAGGTACTGATATATCATTCTTGGATGCGGCCAATGTGGCCAGGAGGATTGAGATGATTATCTCACAGGGTGATGGTCAGGGGGCTGACAAGAGACCCCGCCATTTAGGTCGTTTCAGTGGAGCCTCATCTGGGGGCAAGGATTCTTCAGGCAGAGGTCATCCTCCCAGACCCTATCAGTCGGCACTTCAGATAGCTCACAGTGCACCACCATCACCTATCAGTGCACCGCCGCTTTAGAGTTTCCAGGGTGGTTAATCAGGGTCGTCAGGGACAGTTCCAGAGTCCCCAGCCATATCAGCAGAGGCCATGCTATTCTTGTGGTGTTCCAGGGAACATTGCCAGGTATTGTCCCCGAGCTTCTAGTGGCCCTTAGTATCAGGGTTCCCGTGCTATGGTTCCCGCGCCAGGTGCACCCCCACCCCCTCAGCCAGCTAGGAGTGGCGGTCGGGGTGCCAGAGGTAGAGGTCAGACTCATAGAGGTGGAGGACATGCCACGAGAGGTAGAGGTTAGGACGTAGTAGGTCGACCCAGAGAGGATCAAATTGGAGGAGCCCAGCCCCGATGCTATGCTTTTCCTGCCAGGCCTGATGCCGAGGCTTCTGATGCAGTTATTACAGGTACAGTTTCAGTTTGCAGCTGAGAGGCTTCGGTGCTATTTGATCTGGGTTCTACATTCTCCTTTGTGTCTTCATATTTTTCCCCTTATTTGAGTATGCCCCGTGATTCCTTGAGTACTGTTGTGCATGTTTCTGCACCGATGGGTGATTCTATAGTGGTATATCGAGTCTACTGTGCTTGCTTATTAGTCATGGGTGGTCTGGAGACTCAGGTTGATCTTTTGCTTCTTGATATGGTTGACTTCGATGTTATATTGGGGATGGATTGTTTATCCCCCTATTATGCTATTATGGACTGTCATGCTAAGACAGTGACCTTGGCTTTGCCAGGGGTGCCTCGCTTGGAGTGGAAGGGAACTCCTAGTCATTCTTCTGATAGAGTTATTTCTTAAATGAAGGCTCGGCGCATGGTCGGGAAGGGTTGTTTGGACTATCTGGACTATGTTCGTGATTCTAGCGCCGAGGTTCCTTCCTTGGAGTCGATGCCCGTGGTTCATGAGTTTCCAGAGGTTTTCCCTGTTGACTTGCCAGGTATGCCCCCCGACAGGGATATTGATTTTTGTATTGAGTTAGCTCAGGGCACCCAGCCTATTTCTATTCCGCCGTATCGTATGGCCCCGTTAGAGTTGAAGGAGTTGAAAGATCAGTTGCAGGATTTGTTGGACAAAGTCTTCATTAGGCCTAGTGTCTCTCCTTGGGGTGCTCCAGTATTGTTTGTCAAGAAGAAAGATGGCTCGATGAGGATGTGTATTGACTACCGGCAGTTGAATAAGGTTACTATTAAGAACAAGTATCCTTTGCCGAGGATTGATGATTTATTCGACCAGCTTCAGGGTGCTTCAGTGTTTTCCAAGATTGACTTGAGATCTGGTTACCATCAGCTGAGGATTAGGGCGTCTGATGTCCCTAAGACAACTTTTCGCACTCGTTATGGGCATTGTGAATTCTTGGTGATGTCACTTGGGCTGACGAATGCCCCTGCCGCTTTTATGGAGTTGATGCACCGAGTGTTCAGACCTCATTTGGACTCGTTCGTGATTGTTTTCATTGATGATTATTGATATACTCTCGCAGCCGAGAGGAGCATGAGCAGCACCTTAGAGTCGTCCTCCAGACTCTGAGGGATAGTCAGTTGTATGCCAAATTTTCCAAGTGCGAGTTCTGGTTGAGTTCAGTCGCCTTTCTAGGCCATGTGGTATCGTCAGAGGGCGTTCAGGTGGATCCCACGAAGATTTCAGCAGTCAGAGATTGGCCTAGACCTACCTCAGCTACAGAGATCCGGAGTTTCTTGGGCTTAGCAGGTTATTATCGCTGATTTGTGGAGGGCTTTTCATCCATTGCAGACCCGATGACCAGGTTGACTCAGAAGAGTGCCCAGTTCATGTGGTCTAATGAGTGCGAGGCGAGCTTTCAGAAGCTCAAGACAACCTTGACCACGACACCAGTGTTGGTTTTGCCCACAGGTTCAGGATTGTATGCTGTGTATTGTGATGCTTCACGGGTTGGGCTTGGTGCAGTGTTGATGCAGGATGGCAAGGTTATAGCCTATGCTTCTCGTCAGTTGAAGGTCCATGAGAAGATATATCCATTTCATGATTTGGAGTTAGCAGGTATTGTGCATGCATTGAAGATTAGGAGGCATTACTTGTATGGTGTACCATGTGAGGTGTTCATGGATCATAAAAGCTTGCAGTATTTGTTTAAAAATAAGGAGTTGAACAGGAGACAGAGGAGATGGTTAGAGTTGCTGAAGGATTATGATATTACCATTCTTTATCATCCGGGGAAGGCCAATGTGGTGGTCGATTCTTTGAGTAGGAAGTCAGCTAGTATGGGTAGTCTTGCCTATTTATCAGTCGGAGAGCGACCTCTTGCTTTGGATGTTCAGGCGTTAGCCAACCGGTTTTTTTGAGATTGGAGGTTTCTGAGACTGGCAGTGTTTTGGCCCATACCGTGGCCCATTCTTCATTGTCTGCCCGTATTCGGGCCAGCAAGTATGATGAACGCCACTTATGTGTTCTTAGAGATAGAGTCAGGCACGGAGTTGCCAAGCAGGTTACGGTTGATGCTGAGGGAGTATTGAGGATGCAGAGTCGCATTTGTGAACCTGATGTGGATGGTATTCGTGAGTTGATACTTCAGGAGGCCCATAGTTCCCAGTATTCTATTCATCCGGGCGCCGCAAAGATGTACCAGGACATGCGACAGAACTATTGGTGGTGGAGGATGAAGAAGGATATTGTAGCTTATGTAGCTCGGTGCTTGAACTGTAAGCAGGTCAAGTACGAGCACCAGAGACCCGGTGGTTTGATGCAGCAGATTCAGCTTCCCGAGTGGAAATGGGAGCGTATCACCATGGACTTTGTAGTTGGACTCCCACGGACTCAGAGGATGTTCGATGTAGTATGGGTCGTTGTGGATAGGCTGACCAAGTCAGCGCACTTCATTCCAGTATCATGTTCGTACTCAACAGAAAAGTTGGCAAGGATCTATATGAGAGAGATTGTTAGGCTGCATGGTGTGGCCATATCCATTATATCAGACCGAGGTACTCAGTTTACCTCCCATTTCTGGAGAGTATTTCAGCGAGAGTTGGGTACCCAGATTGATTTGAGCACCGCATTTCATCCTCAGACGGACGGGCAGTCCGAGCGCACTATTCAGATTTTGGAGGATATGTTGCGAGCATGTGTTATTGACTTTGGTGGTTCATGGGACCAGTTCTTGCCCTTAGCTGAGTTTGCCTACAACAACAACTATCATTCGAGCATTCAGATGGCTCTGTACGAGGTGTTGTATGGTAGACGGTGTCGGTCTCCAGTCGGATGGTTTGAGATGGGAGAGGCTAGATTGTTGGGTTCTGAGTTAGTCCAGGATGCCTTGGACAAGGTGAAGATCATTCAGGATAGACTTCGTACAACTCAGTCCAGGCAGAAGAGTTATGCAGATCGCAGGGTTCGAGATTTGGAATTTATGATAGGCGACCGGGTATTTCTTCGGGTGTCGCCCATGAAGGGCGTGATGAGATTCGGAAAGAAGGGCAAGTTGAGCCCTAGGTACATTGGTCATTGGAGATTCTGGACAAGGTAGGGGAGGTGGCCTACAGACTTGCCTTGCCACCTAGTTTGTCAGTTGTATCCAGTATTTCACGTGTCTATGCTCCGGAGGTATGTTGGGGACCCATCTCATATACTTGACTTCAGTGATGTCAAGTTGGACAAGAATCTGTCTTATGAGGAGGAGCCGGTAGCCATATTAGATCGGCAGGTGCGACAGTTGAGATCGAGGAGTTATCATTCGATTCGTGTTCAGTGGAGAGGTCAGCCTGTTGAGGCAGCTACTTGGGAGTCCGAGCCCGATATGCGGAGCCGTTATCCCCATATTTTCCCCGATTTAGGTACTTTTCTATGTCCATTCGAGGAAGAACGGTTGTTTTAGAGGTGGAGATTCTGATGACCCAAAAGGTCATCTTGTGTAATTTTGCAGAAACTGTGTTTCGAGGCCCCCAAGTCCTCTGTTAATCTCACCTTGATATGCATGCATAGCTCGGGCGTGTAGCCGGGAAGCATTTATGTGAAAAGTTGATGAAAAGTTGATTTCATAATGATTAATTGATTAAAGTTGACTTTGGTCAACATTTTTGGTAAACGGACTCGGACCCGTAATTTGACGGTCCCGGAAGGTCCGAGAAAAATATGGGACTTGGGCGTATGCCCGGAATCGAATTCCGAGGTCCCAAGCCCGAGAAATAAATTTTAAAGAAAATTGTTTTATGAAAATAATAAAGACTTTTGAAAATGATAATTAATGTGAAAATCGTGTTGCCAGACCCGTATTATGGTTCCGAAGCTTGGAACAGGTTGAATATATGTTATGTGAGTTATCTGTGAAATTTGGTGTAAAACGGACTTGAAATGTCGAGTTTCAGATCAAATCGGAATAATTAAGCCTTATGAAGTTTTGAGAAAATTCTAGGAGATTTGAGGTTTAATTCCTTGTTTTTGAGGATATTTTGGTGATTTAAATGCTTGAATAAGTTCGTAGGATGATTTGGGAGTCGTGTGTGTTTTTGGTTTGGAGACCCGAGGGCTCGGGTGAGTTTCGGGTAGTTAACGGGTGTATAAAGTAGAAAAATTTGGTGTTTTTGATGTTTTGCTGGTGTCTGGTGTAACACCCTTTGCGAACGCGGCCAAGGGCCCGCGAACGCGAAGGGTAATCATCTTGGCCTAGGTTTTTACTCTACGCGAACGCGTAGAGGGAGACGCGAACGCGGAGCACTGGACAGTGATTCTACTCGAACGCGTCCCCAGGGGTGCGAACGCGTAGTGTTAGTCTGGGGGGCTGGGTAGGTTTTTCTTCGCGAACGCAGCCCTAGGCTCGCGAACCTATTGGACAGGACTGCCAACCCTTCACGAACGCGGCCATTTGCTCGCGAACGCGAAGGGTAATTTTTGCCTAGTGATTTTTAAAGCTTAAAAATAGAATGCATTCGGGATTTCCTCATTTCCATCACTCTCTTCTTCCTCAAACCCCCATTGACGACCTCCAAGCTAATTCACCTCCATAACCCCTTGGGTAAGTGACTTCAACTCCAATTTCTTCCATTTTTCCTTCATCAACACTAGAATCTAGGCCTAGAATCCTAAAAACAAAGTAGAAATTAGGGGATTTGGGTAGAGTTAGGGATTATGGGAGTTTGGGGGAATTCAACCTCAATTTGGGGTCGGATTTCAAAACAAATCATATATTTGAACTCGTGGGGGTATGGGTGATCGAGTTTTGGTCCGAGCCTCGTGTTTGGACCAAGCGGGCCCGGGGTCGAATTTTGGTATTTTTGGAAGAATGCTTGGAAATGGGTAATTAGGCTATGGAATCGATTTATTGAGTCATTATTGATATACTTGAGTTAATTATGTCTAGATAATATCATTCCGGAGTTGAATTTTAAAGGAAAGGCGGTGTTAAAGGGTTGATTGCTATATTTTGGACCCGAGGTAAGTGTCTTGCCTAACTTTGGTGAGGGAATAGGTATCGCATGCTATGTTCTAAGTGTTTATCATGTCCAATGCATATGTGAGGTGACGAGTACCTATGCATTTTGTGTCAAGCATGCCCGTGAGTCCATTTTTGATGAAATTCTTGTCCCTACTTCCATATCCTTTGTATTATGAATTTATTTCTACTTGGTAGTTGATTGTTGTTGAAAATCCTCGTTGATGAACTCGTGATGTAATGGTCCTATTGATGACCCAACTGTAAAGGATATACTTGAAAAGGTTGGTTATAGCTGAGACCCTTGCCGGGCAATTTGTTGTGATAATGACTGATATTTTTCCCTTGTCGGGTGATCATGATTTGTGATTCCACTATGCTGCATTCCTTGCCATTTTGATAATTTTCATTGCATTGGTGAGGAAGAGTGTAAAGCACGATGGGTGATGTTGTGCCATGATTTGTATTGATTACATCATACATCGCATAGTGAGGAATAGAGTAAAAGCACGAAGGGTGATGCCGTGCCATGATTTACATTGATTACATCATACATCGCATAGTGAGGAAGAGAGTAAAAAAACGAAGGGTGATGCCGTGCCATGATTTACATTGATTACATCATACATCGCATAGTGAGGAAGAGAGTAAAAAAACGAAGGGTGATGCCGTGCCATGATTTACATTGATTACAACATACATCGCATTCTAAGGAAGAGAGTAAAAGCACAAAGGGTGATGTCGTGCCATGATTTACATTGATTACATCATACATTGCATAGTGAGGAAGAGAGTAAAAGCACGAAGGGTGATGTCGTGCCATGATTCTTGTTATCTTACATCGTACATTGCATTGTGAGGAAGAGAGTAAAAGCACGAAGGGTGATGCCGTTCCATTTATTACATTTCTGGCGTTATGTTCTTTTCATTAGCATGTTTCTGATAAATTGCCTTCTTGCCTGTTCCTATGTGATTAATTAACTGCTCTATTTCACCTGTTACCCCGTTGTCTGTTCCTGTATTCCCCTACATAATTGTTTATCTTTTTCCTTGTTGCTCCACAATATATGTTGTAGAATATGACATTTTAACGTTTTTTTTCAAGTCTAGCCTCGTCACTACGTCGGCTGAGGTTAGGCTCGGCACTTACTCAGTACATGGGGTCGGTTGTACTGATGCTAACTGCACATCTTATTGTTGTGCAGATCCCGCACCCGGACCCAGTGGACAGCGTTGAGGGAGTTCCCTTCAGTTCACCTTAGAGGCTTCAAGGTATACCCGCTGGCGTTCGTGGGCCTTGGCGTCTCTCCTATCCCTAGTTCTTCACTTCTGTCTTTGTTTCTTCTAGTTTTCGGAGACAGTCATGTATTTCTTTTCAGGCTTTGTATTTAGCATTCCTATAGACAGTTCGTGAGCTTGTGACTCCAGGTTTTGGGAGATTATTGCGACGTTGTATTATGGTGTCTTTAGTTAACTTTAAACCTTATTTATTTCCGTTGTTAAGTTGTGAACTGTTTTTAGTTTATTCTGTTAATTCAGTGTTATCATGTTAGTTTAACTGTACACATTGGCTTGTCTAGCGGGTTCAACGTTAGACGCCATCATGGTCCGATGGTGGGATTTCGGGGCGTGACAGGTCCCCAGCCAAGCCTGCCCACACTCACACCTGCAGCGCCCAAGCCGCGCCTGCGGCCAAATCCTCGCAGGTGCAGACCACACCAGATGACAGCAATCTTCACTTCTTCAAACTTCAATTCTTGATTCGACAAATACCCGGAATCCACCCGAGGCCCCCGGGACCCGTCCAATTATACCAACCCGTTCCAAAACATAACACGGACTGGCTCGAAGCCTCAAATCACATCAAACAACACCGAAATCACGAATCGCACTCAAATCCAATTCTTTAAGAACTTAGAATTTCAAACTTCTACATCCGATGCCGAAACCTATCAAATCATGTCCGATTGACCTCAAAATTTGCGCACAAGTCATATTCAACTTTACGGACCTGCTCCAACTTCCGGAATCGCATTCCGACCTCGATATCAAAACTTCCACTTCCGGCCGGATTTCTCAAAAACCTTCAAACTTCTATCTTTAACCAAATGTCCCCAAAATGACCTACAGACATCCAAATTCACTTTCGATCGCGCTCCCAATTCCAGAATCACCATACAGAGCTATTCCTATACTCTGAATCCCAAATGGACATCAACCCCACTGATATGCACTTCAAGCCCAAATTCATGAAATCCTTCTAAAATGCTAACTTCCACAATATACGCTGAAACGCTTCCGGGTTATCCAAAACCCGATCCGTACATACACCCAAGTCCGAAATCATCATACGAACCTGCTGGAATCTTCAAGTCCTGATTCGAAGATCGTTTACTCAAAATTCCAATCTTAGTTGATTTTTTTCAACTTAAGGCTTCTGAAATGAGAATTTTCCTTCCAAATCAATTCTAAACTTCTTGGAATTCAATTCGGACCACGCTCACGGGTCATAATACCTGAAACGGAGCTGCTCACGATTTCAACCCGCTGAACGCCGTGCTAGAGCTCAAAAACGACAGGTCGGGTCGTTACATGACCAGAGCTTGAACAGAATCTCTTTAACAACGTGTACATACATAAACATTGAAATTAATCTTTTGCCATTCAAATCTTTTGTACTAACAATTATTTACTCCTGCAAACTAAATTAGATATATGATGGATAAAATATGCGTTATATTTACGACATTATAGTAAAATTGTAGAAAAATTGTAGAAATAATGTAAGAAAATTGTAGATAAGTGTAAATAAATTGTGTAATATATAATTAGTTGTATGAAATTTATTTTTACAATGTATAAATCAGATACAAAATATACAAAAGACATATTGTATAAATTTTACATAAAATTTGTATTTAAGTTGTATGTTATTGTAGTTATATTTAACTTGATAGAAATAATGTGTGAAAGTTGTAGATAAGTTGTATAATATATAACTAGTTGTATGAAATTCATTTTTACTATGTATAAATCAGGTACAAAATATACAAAAGACATATTGTATAAAATTTGTATTTTAAATTGTATGTTTTTGTAGTTGTATTTAATTGGGTAGAAATAATGTGTGAAAGTTGTAGATAAATTGTAGATAAGTTATATATACAAAATATCTACAATTTATCTATAAAATATCTACAAACTGGGTACATTTTAATATCCCAATTCCCATTCAATTGTAGCATAATTGGGATTATCGACATAATTGCATTTTTTGCAGAAGATTCGTAGAAAGTTTTAGTCGTTTTTGATTTGTGAAAAGAGAAAATAAAGCATCTACAATCAGAATACAAATAATCTACAATTTATCTACAAAATATCTACAAACTGGATACATTGAAAATGCAGAAATAGATTTGTGAGGATGACAGAAAAATGCCTGAAAAAATGAGTTTGAATCTATGGCTGAAATTGTTATGTGTGAAGAAGAAGAAGAAGAAGAAGAAGAAGAAGAAGAAGAAGAAGAAGAAGAAGAAGAAGAAGAAGAAGAAGAAGAAGAAGAAGAAGAACAAGAACAATTCGAATCTATGGCTAAAAGAAAAGGCAGAAAAAATAATAAATTTTACTGAACTATCAAAATTTAAATATTAATAGTCGTATATTTTTTTCTCTATTAAACTAAATTCTTGTATTGTCAAAAGTGTATATAATATACAAATAAAGTTGAGATGTTAAACTTTATTGATTTTTAAGATATAGAAGTCAAATATTCAAATACAAAGGGGTTAACCCCATGTTTTTATATTTCGTCATCCTCTCCCCCACGTTGGCTGCTCCTCATTTAGCTTCCACCATCTGATCAACTCGAATAATTATGTGTGAAGAAGAAGAAGAAGAAGAAGAAGAACAATTCGAATCTATGGTTAAAAGAAAAGGCAGAAAAAATGAGTTCGGAAGAAGAGGAGGAGGACGTCGCACACACTTCCGTTTCAAAATATCAATTAGAATATTTAGTTCCATAATTGTAGCGCGCCTAAATAGGAAGGAAACAACTCCTATTATTCTATATTTAATGGATGATATATTTTTTGTAGAATAAGTATTAACAGGACGGGTAAATATCAAACCATGCACATTTTTAGTAATAAGGTTTCATATATGGTATAGGAAGGAAAAACTCCCTTCCAAAAACCCACCCTCTTTTGCCACCGAATACCAATATAGCAGCAAATGAGCAACTTGTATACATGCTCCTAGCCACATAAAAGCTTTCTTCAAACCTCAGCAATACCTATTCAAACTAGGCGGCAGTAAAAAATGATTGGAATACAGATATAAACAACGAAAGAATAGTCTGGATTATTTGCATGTAATATAGATAATATATAATTATGAACTTTAACCAAATATACTTTATCTCTTGAAGTGTGACAATAACCAAATGAGCCTTCAAGCATGAGCATATATCTTTCACGATCACCCTCGAGTTACACAGTTTTTTGTTGTGTTACCGGAATAATATCCGAAATTTATGTTCTTAGGAAAAAACGTGTGAAAACATCTAGCCTCCTTGATGGAATAAGACCTTATATATAGCCATATGTTTTAGGGTTTAAAACTAATTCTTAAACTTGTTTGGTCTTTCTTTTCTAATTATTCAGGCACAAATAGATCATATGTTTTAATCAACAAGACTTCCTATTATGGAATTAATTCAAAATATCTGAATTAATCCTAACATAGTAAATTACTGATTATTTACTAAAAATTCATACACTTCTTAGTTTAATTTTAAATTAATTCATTAAATCTTAGTTAACTCCACATGTTAAGATTCAAATATTAATCGATTAAATTAAATTAAAATACTAATAATTTAATTTATTAATTATTTCCTTTAGACCGTCGCTTAACTTATTTCAAGTGACATATATAAAATTCACCTGCATGATTTACACATGAAAACTTATAAGCTTTCACAAATGTGTATCAATCTCTGACATAGAGATAAATTTCACCAACTAACTATTACTTCGCCAATGTATATTGTTATCATCCAATTTATGAGGCATACTAACCCACAAAAAGTTTCATATTTTAATAAATCAAAATAACAAATGATATACATAATCATTAATAATTATATCAAAACTAAGAGTATAAGCACTTAATGGACTGGTGAATTTATTTTATTAAGTATGCATTATTTATCTTTACCTGATCCGTTTAATACATATAAAATGTACTAGCCCTAGAAGTCAGAATTATACATTCACATAATCAAGATAAACTATATTCAATCTTCGAGTCCGGAACCAAAATCTGGTTCTTTTTGACACAAAGAACCCAAATAACTGGGAAAAAAAAAGAGAACCAAAGTATATATAACGCCCAAAAACTTGGCGCTATACATTAACGGTAACTCTGCCGTTAATGTATAGCCTCCAGTTTTTGGGCACTATACTGCAAAAGCTGACAGTGTCAGGTATAGCGCCCAAAAACTGGACGCTATACATTTTTTTTTTTTAAAAAATCCGTTTTGTTTCTGGACACAATAATTCAAATGTGTATAGCGCCCAGTTTTTGGGCGCTATACATAAAAAAAAAAATCTCGGCTAGCCATTTCCTATATAAAGAGGTTAAGATTGTAAGAAAAATCATTCAAATTTTTTTTAAGTCTCGTTCAAATGTTTCTTGTTGTTAAATTATCCAACATTTATTCATTATGTCTGAAGAGCGTAGANTTTGTTATGCAAAAAAATGAGTGTGAGGAAATGTTCAACGATACTTGAAGTAACCAGAAGATATCCGTATTCCGTCACTCCCCAAGGGGTTTCTTTTTACTCGGAATTTAACATCGACGATGATGAAACTTTGAGTGATTTTCTGAGGAATCCGGATGAATGCCGGGAATTTTTTGTAATCACAATGTTGGAGATATACGTCAAGGTCGAAGATGTTCCCAAAAATGAGGTTGCGCGTAATAGGGATAACTCCCAGTCATCGGGTGGTTATTCTGGAGCATTTTTTGCCGGACAGGTTCCGGATGAAAGAATTTTCCTTGATTTAAACTTATCACCGCTGGTGAATGAGCAGCGAGAAAATAATTTCTATCTTGCTTTCCATAATTCACAAGACGAGTGGTAAACTTCAATTTTCATTTGTGTTAATTATGTACATTTTTGGTGTATTGAATTTGTATTAACGCTCATATATTTAACAGGGTGTACCGGCCGGATATGAATTTTACAAGTGGTCCATACGGTAGTCATCACCTAATTGAAAACGTCCATCATGAAATTTCATCACATTAAGACTTGTAAGTGAAGTGATATAGCTATATGGAAAGTATTTATTAATTTAAGTAGCTTATATTTCTGTTGGTTGTGCAGTGAAAACCAGCAAATTAAACCACCCGTACTCACTCAATTGCCCGAAAATGACGTATTAAATCGGGATCTGACAGATGCACAAAGTGAGGAAGAGAACAGTGATTACGACAACAATGCCAATGAATCTAGAGACGAGACACCCTTTCCTCGTGAGGATGGAGATGAGGAGGATGAGGAGGAAGGACCTGATTTGAAGAGAGAGTATGCTCCAACCCCTCCCCCCCTAGACGAAGAGTGTACGAGTCCGAACTGTCGTTTCATTCAAGAGATATTCCTTACATTAATAACTAGCCAAGCATGCCGGATGTGGAAGCTCTCACAAGGGATTTTGATGAAATTCAGACAGCAATGTGGGATGAGTCTAGAAAAACGGTGCTTGCAAAGGGCATGCTTTTTCATGATAAAACGCGCGTAAGCAGGGGTTGTAAAATACACAACGTAAAAGAGTGTCGTGAGATGCAGGTATAGGAGTCAAGTCCGTTGGTATACAAGGCTGTTTGCCGCATGTGGATTTGGCCATGTCATTGGATGTTGTGTGCGACCAAGAAGAAGACAGGTCTATGGAAAGTGGGTAAATACATTCCCACCCACACATGCAAAATGGACACATTCAACGGGAATCACTTCAACTTGGATATTGACTTGATTTCTCTTGTACTTATTCCGCACCTCGAAGCGTCCATAAGGTATAAAATCAAAGAGTGCATTACATCAGTCCACTAGGAATATGGCCATACCATTACGAAAAGAAAGGCATTTCTCGGGCGCTAACGAGCGTCTGAAATTGTCTACGGTAACTGGGATAAGTCATTTGCATCTCTGCCAAAGTACATGGCCGCACTGCAGCACTTTAACCCCGGGACAGTTGTTGAATGGAAGCTTGAGCGGAGTCCGGGAAAACCAGAATGTATATTCAATTATGTGTTCTGGGCGTTTAAACCAGCAACTGATGGATTTTCGCATTGCCGGCCCGTAATATCCATAGACGACACTCATGTCTATGGAAAGTACGATATCAAGCTATTGATAGCCGTGGAAGTAGATGCTAATGGATAGATATTTCCTATAGCTTTTGCTGTTTTGCCAATGAAAGCACAGAGACGTGGACGCTATTATTGAACCACTTGAAAGAGCACGTTATCAAACAACGTTCCGGTATTTGTATAATATCTGATCGGCACGGTGGTATCTTAAGTTCTGTGGAGAACTTGCCTGCATGGCAAGAACCTTATGCATACTACTGTTACTGTGTGAGGAACTTTAAGTCCAATTTCCATAAGGCATATCCCAACAAGGATCTACATGGTTTGATGTGGATGGCAGCAACAGACCACCAACAACATAAATTCCGGAGGCACATGAAATCTATCAGGCAATAAGACGAGGTAGCCTATTGTTGGTTAATGCGACATCACCCTGAAAAGTGGACTTTGCATGCAGATGGTGGCAGACGATGGGGAACTCTGACTACAAACGTGTCAGAGTCTTTCAACGGGTTATTGAAGTCGGCAAGAGGATTGCCTGTCACAGCCATGGTGTGGATGTCGTTCAAGCAGACAGCGGAGAGGTTTGTTGAACGGTCTGCAGCTGCAACGGCATTGATGGAAAGAGGTGTTGAATTTATGACAGTTCTGATGAAGATATTTGAGAAATACAGACGGCGAGCACATTGGCATTCATTTTTGCAGTATGATAACGAAAGAAATATTTTTGAAGTTCGCACCGCTATCCATCAAAATTGGGGGAATAATGTACATACTGTAAATGAATCATCAAGGTTATGCTCTTGTGGGAAATGGTCAATTTACCACATGCCTTGCTCACATGCCATCAAGTGTTTTCAACTTTTGGTTTTAGGGAGACCAACTATGTTGATCAACAATATAGTGTTGCCAAGTATCTAAACACATATAGTGGGCAGTTGCAGCCAGTGGGTGCTGAGGATTATTGGCCACCGGAACCATTTAAAATGGTGTACAACAAGTCCTATTTACGTCGAATACAGGTGCAGAAGAGAACGCATAAACGGAACCAAATGGATGTTAGTGATACCGTTTATGCGCGCAAATGTGGTATATGCTCGCAAACAGGACACGACCGTCGAAAATGTCCTATAGATGGTTTGGGTGGCAATACTAATCAAGATCGTGGTGGGTATTCTTCTAGTGTGCCTAACTATCCATGAGTTTATGTTGTAATAATTAGTTGGTTTGTTTATGTTGCAAGATTTATGAAATAAATTTATATTTGTTAATTATGATTTGAACTTTTCCATTTTAGTTTTTTAAATGATAACTTAATAAAATTATGTGTATATTTAGCGCAGTAAATTACTACGTTAATTATGTGTGTTGTCTTGTCGAACTGAAAAGGTTGACCATCTGACATAAAGTTGTCTTGTCTTTTACACATCATGATATTTAACACAGAAAATATAGCGCGATTAAATAGTACGTTATGTGTGTATTTAGTGCGGTTAAATACTACGTTATGTGTGTTGTCTTGTCGAATTAAAAAGGCTGACCAACTGACATAAAGTTGTCTTGTCTTGTACACATCATGATATTTAACACGCAAAATATAGCGCGATTAAATAGTACGTTATGTGTGTAGTTAGTGCGGTTAAATACTACGTTATGTGTGTTGTCTTGTCGAACTGAAAAAGCTGACCAGCTGACATAAAGTTGTCTTGTCTTGTACATATCATGATATTTAACACACAAAATATAGAGCGATTAAATAGTACGTTATGTGTGTATTTAGCGCGGTTAAACACTACATTATGTGTGTTGTCTCGCCTATAAATAACGGGCTCATTCTAATTATTTTGTGTGCTAAAAAATTACTAATAACAAATATTTCATTAAAAGTAAGGTTTTTTAAACGCACAAATGTCTCAACCTCTTCGCACACCAAGGTGCAAGTGTGGAAAAAGATGCATGATGCAATCTTGTTGGGACGGTGGTGAAGTTGGACGCCGCTATTGGCACTATGTGAACCAGTTTTACAGGTTCCCGACGAACCTACTTGTGATTTTGAGGAATGGGTTGATGAACCATGTTATCATGAATGCTACAAAGAATCTTTGCAGCATCTTTATAATTTGTGTTTAAGACAATTGGAGCATGAAAGAGGAAGTAAAAGAGATATTGCAGAGTTGAAGGCGAAACTGAAGGAGGTAGAAGAAGAAAAAATAAAATCCCAATAGAATTGTGAAGCCCAAAAGGAACGTAAAAAATAATATAAACGGGAACTTGCAGAGGTGAAGACGAAACTGAAAGAGGTAGAAGAAGAAAAAGAAAAACTGGAAGAACAATTTAAGTGGTTGGAGCGCAGAATAAATGGCGGTTGGGGCTAAACATTGACATGTATGTGTTTAGTGTATTTTTCCCATGTCATGTATTTTTATTATGTTGGCCTGCTATGTTTGTGTTTGTGCTTGTGTTTGTGCTGTAGTAATGTTTTCCTTGTTTGTTGTACTGAAATTTATTTTAATTGTATTGGAAGTTAAGTTTTAGTGCTGGTGTTGTTATATGAAACTATCTAACGAAAGGGGAACTAAAAAAGTAATGGGCATATTATATAAATATTGTTGTTAATGTACACAAAAATATTATTTACACCAAATACATAAAAAAGAAGGAAGGCCGAATCAATGTGTCCCGCATCCGGTGTGTCTCAACGCAGCCGCTAGCCTGAGGCGCATCTCACCCCGCCCGGGTACGCTATCGGGATCATCATCATCAAGTCGTCTCCTTATAGCCGGATGCGACACCGGATGACATGCATCAGTGGTGTTGTCAGGATCGATATAAGAGGTTGTCGGTCCAGTAGAAGGCTACATAAGAATAGAAAGCTTAGTATAGAAAAGTACATAACAATTTAAATTGTCTTACCATGATCTCGGCTGGCTCCTGAAGGTAATCATATGTCGCAGCCACGTCAGCATCCCATGAAGCCTTAAAAATGAAATTAATAAAGTTAAAGAAAATAAATAAGTTACAGTTAAAACAAATTTAATACTAATTAACTCATACCTGCACATGTGATGAGGAGCCATAACTCAGTCGGCGCCCACTATGCAAATCTCGGGTCAGTCGATCCTCATAAATGGTAGACGGGCCTGGAAGTATCTACCCCAATCCACTCCTAGAATATCCGTGCCCGTGATCAATAATTAACGCGACGGTGTCACCTGCGATGTCACTGGAGTGAAATGCATTCCAAGGCTGTAAGACGGCATGCCCGTCTCATATATGCCACCTGCCATAGCAGCAGCAACATCATCAGCAGGAGCCTCAACGCCCCCTTGCTGGGGACCACCTCCTCTCCACTCACGACTACGTCGTCCAACACCCTGGCCTCGTCGGGCACCACCAGCTCGTGGGACAATACGACCTCGCTCGTACTACGCTGGGTCCACATAATCAGGCTCGTGTGTCAAACGCTGATCCGATCGGGCTCGATGCAATGTCCGGGCAGCCACCTCCATGAATTGACGACTATAATCCTGCATGGCCACAGGATCGTGGACATGACTCTGCATCTGCAGTCCCATATGATAGACGGTATGCAATCCAATCACCTGCACAAAGTAAAAAATATAAACTACATATGTGGCACTAAATTACAGGTATATAATTAATAATAACAGAAAACATACCAGGGCCTCGTGCCTCCCGGTGTATGGGAACCGACCGTGTGCTAGATGAATGGGGTTCCCGATAAAAAGTCGGGTAACAAGGCGGTACCATGCCATATAATCCTGAATAGGCACCTCCTGCATCTGCGTAGGTGGGGTCAACTCATCTCGCCTGTCCCAAATACCCATCTACGAATTAAGCCATGCCATAAATGTGTCGTCCGCCCTGGACCGATCATCCCTCTGATAATGTAAAGCATGCCAGACAGGCTGCCTCGGTATAGACTGTGGCAGGCCAACCTGACGAAGTACCCGCTCGGAAGCATGATGCTGGACAATATCGAGGCATATGGCGGGACAGAAGTCCTCCAAATATGTCGGTCGAACGAGAAATAAACTGGAAGGGTACTGATCAACTCCTAGTTGTACGGCGTCCAGATGAACTATCAAATAAGAACACAAACCGTGAGTATGCGCAACACTAAGTTAATCTATACCAGGTAAGTTTAGGTAGATATTCACCTGTGCGCCGTCTAGAAGATCCAACACATCCCTGCAGAGGGGGGGGGGATTATGGTGTGCATCATACTCTCGTGCAAGTGTACAGGGGAGAACCCACCTCCTGGATAGAGGGAGAAACGGAGGTGCTACAGTAGCATGTAGTTGTGGTAGAGGTGGCTGAAACTGCAGAAATCACTCGCAGGCCCAAACCTAATATACAAAGTTGACGTAAGGTATAAGATTAATTCTAACTAGGTAGAGTTGTAACTAATGAACATATTATTTGAATATGTTTTCACCTGTAGAAGCGGCAGAAAGCCACAAACGTCTCTCTGTGTGCCCATGCAAGCCCGGCACATCTGCCTGTACAAGTATGCGAGGACAGCACCACCCCAGGTGTAAATGGTTGTATCCTCGAACCGCTCAATATGATGAAGAAAACGGAGGGTCACTAGGTTCCCCGAATTGTTCGAGAACAAGACCCCCCCCCCAAAATATAAGGAGCAACAACAACCTCGTATATCGTACAATATCCTCCTCCGGTGACTCGGTGGTGATAGTCTCGTGGATCTGCTCCAGGTACTCTCTAATAGGGATCAACTGCATACGACTAGCCCCAGATGATACAGTCTCGTCCTGTGGCATGAAACCCGTAAGCCTGTGCAGCATATCCCAATAATCCGCCCGCGAATAATATCTCATGGCCATAGGCAGTAAAACGGGCAAGCCATCAACGGGCATGCCATATAAAACCTCAGTGTCCTGCAGTGTGATGGTGGCCTCGCCGATGGGCAGGTGAAAAATGTCCATCTCCGGTCGCCACCGCTCAATCAACGCCGTGATCAAAGCCCAGTCGAGCTGTATCCGGCCGATCTCTATAATACTATAAAATCCCAACTCCTCCAGGTACTGGATTACACAGGGATGTAGAACTCTATCCCTCAAAAAGTCCCACAAGTCATCCACTCTCCTAGCGCGGAAAGTCTGCTTCAGTAACTGTCTGTCCCATATAAAATCGGATCTATGTTGGCCCTGTAGGATAATAGATCAAACGACCGAGGGTCGGGATGTATGGGCGCGTCCATATCGTCAATTGTATATTAAAACAACATTAATTGTACGTTTAATCTGTAAATTAAATAATAATTTTTTGAGATACACAATTTTTAGAGTTATACAATATTTATACCTATGGGTTCCAGGCTCGATATTTGAGTCCCAGTAGCACCAAACTATCATTAATAAATATGTGTGTCAAATTCAATATTTTTATAATGTTGTGTGTTTGTTTTATAATTTAAATTCATAATTTTTAATTATTTAATTGTACAAAGTATATATATATATATATATATATATATATACACACCTATGGGTTCCGGGCTCGATATTTTGAGGCCCAGTGGCACCAAACTAACATTAATAATTAGGTGTGTCAAATTCAATATTTTTATAATTTTGTGTGTTTGTATAATTAATAACTTAATTGTACAAACTTTGTATTTTCAACTATCAGTATAAGATACTTAAACTAAAGGAATTCTACGCTAAAATACTACACTTTACACGCTATAAGGCTCTACATTTTACTATGCTAAAAGGGTATATATTTTACTACACTAAAAAGGTCTACATTTTACTACGCTAAAAAATAATCTAAATTAAACATAAACAACAAATACATTTAATCACAAATAAAACACAAAACGACATGAAAACACATATATATAAATCTGGATATTAACAAACAAATTTATTTGACAAATTTATATTTTTTTATAAAACACTAAGTCCGGATAAATTTAACATACTAGTTTCGCAAAAAAAAAAAAAACACAAAACGCAATTGAACACATTCAAATCAACTAACATGCATTCTTATAAAAGTTTCAACATAAAATAAACCGAAATACCTCGATTTAGTATTTTCAGAAAGCAAATCGATTGAAAATTTGACCCTGGAAGTGTGAACCCACAGTAATACGAAGCTCTACTCGGAAGTGGGACCTACGTTCTACACCTTTTGTGTGAAGGGGTCCCCATAATTTTTTTTTTTAAATGGCATGGGGCAGCGAGTGGGGGGGGGGGACCAGAAATGAGGAGTGAGAGTAAAAAAATGGTGGAAGGTTGGGGAGGGGGACGGTCTTGAAGAAGAAGACGGATTTAAAAAAAAATATATGTATAGCGTCCAGTGTTTGGGCGCTATACCTGACACTGTCAGCTTTTGCAGTACAGCGCCCAAAAACTGGATGCTATACATTAACGACAGAGTTATCGTTAATGTATAGCGCCCAGTTTTTGGGCGTTATATATACTTTGGTTCTCTTTTTTTCCACCTATTTGGGTACTTTGTGTCAAAAAGAACCACATTTTGGTTCCGGTCTTCAATCTTCTGCTACGAACATATCGATGACTTGTCCAGTTTCATCTCAGATTAGGTTCAGTTTCATCTCAGATTGTGAACCTAATCTTTATTATTTATAAGAACCGGTGATTTAATCTTTCATGTATAAGCTAAGCTCGATACACTAAATCATCTATAAACAAAGGACAAAGACGAAATATCCCAACTAAACAAGAAGCCACTTTACCTTTCCCCTTATGCATCATCAAACTGAAAAAGCAAAAAAAAAAAACAGATTAAAGTTTGAGGACGAACGTTTGTTTAAGAGGGGGAGAATATAACGACCTGGTCGGCCGTTACGTAGAATCTGCATTTATATTTAGTGTTATTGCCTCGTCATAGCTTGGTTAAACTGTTCTTGATGTGTTAGAGTTGGTAGGCTCGGAATCGGAATAATTATAATGAGAATTTAGTTACTTAGTCTTTAAAAATGGCCTTAGAGTTGGAAAAGTCAACTGAGAGTTGACTTATAGGTAAACGACCTCGGAAGGCGGATTTTATAGCTCGGGTAGCTTCGTAGGTGATTTGGGACTTAGAAGTGTGCGGAATATTTTTATGAGGACCGGGGTAGAATTAGGCTTGAATTGGCGAAAGTTAGTTTATGGTTATTTCCGGTCGATAGTGAAAATAGGCTATCGGGGTCGGAATGGAATTCCGAAAGTTGGAACAGGTTTGTAATATCATTTTGGATACGTCTGCAAAATTTCAGGTCAATCGGAGTTGTTTTGGATAGTAGTCATCGTTGGTGGATTTTAGAAATTTCAAAGTTCTTAGGCTTGAATTTGATGTGATTTTGGTGTTTTGATGTTATTTTTAGTGTTTCGGTAGTGTAACTAAGTTTAAATGATCATACATGATATGTGGGTATATTTGGTTGGGGTCCCGAGGGGCTCGGGATTGATTTCGGATGGTTAACGGGAAGTTCGGAGTTGGAAATTTGTAGCAAACAACTGCTGGTGTGAATTCGCTATTTTTTCCGCACCTGCGGATGTTTGATCACAAGTGCGAGCCCGCAGGATCGGAATGTGTGTCGCAGGTGCGGAGTTAGGCTGTTTAATCAAAAGTCGCAGGTGCTTTTGATTTGACTGCAGGTGCGAGACATGGGCCGCAGGTGCAGAACTGGGCAGAAAGTATAAATTAAAATCCCCCGCGACCATTAGACCTTTTAACACCCTTTTTGAACGGGAAAAGAGCTTGGAGGCGATTTTTGAAGAGGGAAAATCAGTGTTCTTCGTTGAGGTAAGTATTTTGGACCTTAAAACTCTATTATAGGTGATTAAGGAACATAATCTCAGTGTTTAATTCATGAAAAAATAGTAGGAAAATGTGGAGTTAGGGCTTTAGATTATGAGACATTTAGGGGTCCATTTAAGAGGTCAAACGAACTCCGATTTTAGCATTCTTTATATGTACGAACTCGTGAGATGACGAAGAACATTTTGTATAAAAATTGTCGAGTTCCGAGACGTGGGCCCGGGGGTCAGGTTTTGAGCTAAATTTGATATTTTTCAATTGTAATTCATTCCTCAAGCATAATTTGATGATAAAAATCTGAACTTGGTAGATTTGGAGCACTCAGAGGACGAATTTAGAGGCAAAGGCACTGCAAAATAGTATTTTAGCCATTTTTTAGACAGTAACGTTTCCAAACTTGGTTCTGAGGGTTCGAAACCCCGAGCTAAATGATTTATGACTATAATTGAGGTGACACACATGCCAAGTGACGGGCGTGCGGGCGTGCACCGAGTATTTGTGGCCTGACTTATCCCATGACACCGCTTAGTGATGATTTCCTGATGATATTTGTGCTTCTGTTAATGTGGTAATTGTGAACCTGTTAGAAATCATGTTAAGTGTAAATGCTAGGCTTCACGCCGAAAATGCTGAGACCCAAGTGATCGTATATTACTGTCTCATTTTGTGATTAATTGATTCCATAAACTCAGTCCTGTTATAGCATATCACTTCATATCTCAGTCTCAGTATTGTTAATTATATGCATACTTATCATTGTGTCAGGCTGATGGAGACATTTGTGATCCATTGAGTGAGACTGAAGAGTAATGACTGAGTGAGGCCGAGAGCTTGTTATTGAGACCATTATGAGATCGGACTGCACATCGCAACGATATTAAATCATGCCTTCGTTGGCTTGATATGGCGCTTGGGCCAATAGGGCCCCTCCGTAGTCTTTACACCCCCAATGAGCGCATTGATGTTGAGGGATGAATTTTTCCGGGGCATGGATTGTGTCTGAAGTGGATGTTAGGTGAGGGATGGATCATCCCTGGACATAGATCATGTCCGAGTGTTGTAATCCAGAGATGGACTTTCTCCGTGGGGCTGGATTGGCCTTTTCCCTCAGTACGGAGTGGCTACGGTCACCAATGATTATGTACATTCCGGGATGGACTTTTCCCTGGGCCCGAGAGCCATATACTGTACTGAGTGGACTGTTGTGTGAGAGTTGTGAGAACTATGTACATATCCACATTGGTTTCATACATATATTTTATGATGGCATGTAGAGTATACTGGCATACTTGGCCTATTTACTCATCTTGATAAACTGTTAGCATGTCTAAATTCTGTATATTATTTATTGTATAATTTTGAAGTTTTGTCCGTCACTACTTCTCAGCCCATAGTTTGGATTCGTTACTTCTGAGTTAGTGTACTCACGTTACCCCCTGCACCTTGTGTGCAGATCCAGGTACACCGGGACCCGGTAGTGGATATTGAGCAGCTGTCAGAGTTTTCATTGGAGTTGCCGAGGTAGCAGCTGTCGATCGCGACCTCGTCTTCTCTTCCTTATTCCACCTGTTGCACTTATTTTGAGACTATGTTGTCTATTTTTTCATTCTTTATTTTTTTATATAGCAGCTCATGACTGAGTGACACCGGATCCGGGGATGGAGATTTTAATTTTTGTTTCAAATATTGTTTTTAAACTTCAGACTCTTAGTATTATCAATAAATTCGTTTAAAAATCGCATTTTTATTGGAAATTGAATTTAGCTTAGAAACAAAGGGGCGGCTTACATGGTTCCACGACATACGCCATCACGACTCCGAAATCGGGTCGTGACAGTGGCGGAGCCAGAATTTTCATCAAAGAGTGTCAAAATATAAATAATTAGATATATCGAAAAATCAAGGGGAGTCAACGTATAGTAAATATACATAAAATAAAAAAAATTATCTAGTAATATAGTGTAATTTTCCGGCGAAGGGGTGTGGCTCTGCCACTATCCCCACCCCTCGCCCCTATCACCCCCTCCCCTATCCCCCTATCCTCTCCATGGGCGAATTTATAGGAAAATATATGGGACATGTGAATCCATGGTCTTTCTGTCAAACTAGGCATTTATGTACATATTTTTTTCTAATTGGTCTAGTATTATATGCACCCATGCTCTAAAGAGATTAAATAATGCACTTGGTTGAATGATGAGTTATTTACCTAGAGACTGCGGATCAAATCCTGCTTGATATATTTTAAACAAAATATATTTTAGAAGCCTAAAATAAGACAAAAATAAAAAGAGGAAAAGGACAAGAGCTTCACATGCAATATTTTGTAATAATGACATAGAATATGGAAAATATCAATGTCTCGAATCAACGTGTCATCTGGGGAATAGTTGGTTCTGGAAAAATCGTTCGACTTTTAGCATCGCCGAGCTAGGACTATATAAATACCAGAAGTGGAATCAATCATTCAAATTCCACTCTAATAATTGATTGACAATTTTTAACAAGCAAAGCAATCATCTCTGATTGCATTCCCTTTTGGAGTGCGCTTCTTCTCAGTAGTAACTAACACTTCCATTTTTGCACATAAATGTGAGTTTTCTCGAAGCTCCTTTTCGGTTATATTCGTAATCTTTTTTTTGAGCTAAGATCGTGGAATACTGAATTGTGTCTTAACTTTGAATTCATTATATTTTTTAAGTTAATGAGTTTATATCCACTATTTGTTAGCAAATTCATTGAATAAATATATGTTCCACGTTGAAAGTACTAGTTTCATATAAACTCGGTGCCGGTACCTTAAGCGTGGATCCCCTGGTGTCAGTCGTTTCATCTGCATACGCTCTACCTTACCCAGATCCAACTAAGATTTTTACTGGGTTTTTTGTTGTTGTTGTTGTTGTTGTTGTTGTTGTAATACTTAAAAGTTTGATTACAGGTGTTTTTGCTTTTTCTTGTAATGTGTATTGTTATGCTTATACGTGCTTGATTAGAAAGCCGTCTGGTTAATTTTGAACGAAAAGACGGTGAAATTTTGTTGTTGAGAGGAAATTCCTTTTTTTTTTTTTTTTTTGGAAAATGGTTGTACATTCAGCTTCTATGAGTTACCTCATGTGTATCAATCGTTAATTCATGCTTTGTTTGGGGGAAGTATTTGAGAGGTACCAGGGGTGATGTTTGATCGTGCGTCCAATTGTTTATCTTCCTTAGAAATTGCGACCTCCTTTTTAGCTGATTTTTTTAGCTTTTTCCAGGGACTTTATTGAGTTTTGACAAGTATGTCCTTGGATTTGCTTTGAATTTACCAACTTTTCTGATTAATATATACCCCTAAATCCCTTTTGAATGGCAGTTCATTTCATACGACCAGGTGGAGTGATACAAGATTTGAAGTTTGGTTGAAAACTCGCTTTAAAACTTTGATCAAGATAGCACATTGTTCCTCTCCTAGCAAACGGTAGTGTTGTCAGTCTTTCGATGTGAATATTCTTCTCTGCTATAAGTTTGCGAAGAGCTTATCTGGTTCTGATAATGTTTCGTCACAACTCCCTCCCCTCCCCTTTTAGTTTGTGTTAAATTTTTTTTTTTGGGAGGGGGGAGGGGGAGGGGAGGTTAAGCGGTGGGGTTAAGGGGGTTGTATGACCGCTTGGGCATGAAACTCACATCTCTTATGGACAACAATATTTGCGAATAACTTAACTGGTCTAATGTGATTATGGTGACCAAATAGGCAAATTAATTTAAATCCTGGAGATAAAGTCATACTTCAACCATTATGTCTGTCTCAAATGTTTGAGCTGATAATTATGTATTGTATTTCGTTGTCATCTTTAACTATTTGTCATAGTTGTTAAGTATGAGACTGTATGATATTAGCCTAGGAGTGTTAGAATCTCTAATGCAATCTGGCATAGTTCTATGGGTATTTGGCCGTAACCGGAATGAGATGTCTTCATGCAAAACATTCTTTAGTTCATTTCCGCGTAAATATTATAGTGACCATAAATAGTTAAGAGATTGTTAATATTACTTTTGAGCTAACAGAATGCTTTTGTTGCTGTTTTCTCTGCAGTTTCTTGCCTAACAGAACCTACTCGCAAGAAGATGACAGTCACACCTAAGATCTCGATCAATGATGGAAACCTTGTTGTCCATGGAAAGACCATACTGAGGGGAGTGCCTGACAACATTATCTTGACTCCTGGATCGGGTGTTGGGCTTGTTACTGGTGCATTTATTGGAGCCACAGCTTCGCAGAGCAAATGCTTGCATGTGTTCCCTGTTGGGGTTTTAGAGTAAGCAATTTAATTGTTCTCCTACTTTATCTGTAATTACTCACTGTGGACTTTTAGATATTTTGTTTTAGGAAGGTTACATTTCAAGGTTCTGCTTGCTCATTTAATGTCTTCTTTCTGGAAAGGGACGACTCAGAATTTTTCAGAATGAGACAATCTTTCTTTGAACTCTATTGTCCATAGGACCACTGCTAATCAATTTAATAGAGAGTATAAGTATGCACAAAAGACTTGGTAAGGTTCATCATCTTTTGTTTGAGCAAGATAATTTGGTAAAAAGAAGAAAAATTGTAGTTTTCGCCATCTCTCAATATTATGCTATAACCATTGTAAACTAATTTAATAAATTTTAACATAATTTGGATGTATGGATTTTGGCTTGGTGGATAATAGGCTAATTGGCTGAAGCTATTGTGCTACTAATTCTACTGCTTTATTATTAGTCCAAATTGATTATTGGTGGGATGTAGGTGTCCATATAGTGACGAAGTCCATCGTTAGTGGAGAAAATTTACTTCACATTGTTAAATTTCTTACTTAATGCTTAGTGGATGAAAGTTACTTTGATCAATTTCATGCAGAAGAGCTACATGTTTATCATATTTGAGAAGATCTCAGAGAATTGGGTTGCAGAAGAGTGAAGACACGAATATGCACATCTAGAAAATGCTACTCATTTTACAAAAATCATAGTTCTTTGCTATCTATTGCTACAGGGATACTCGGTTCATGTGTTTATTCCGTTTCAAGCTGTGGTGGATGACTCAGAGAATGGGGACAAGTGGAAATGATATTCCTTTGGAGACCCAATTCATGCTTGTGGAGAGCAAAGACACCACCGAGGGTGAGCGTGAAGATGCCCCAACTATCTACACTGTCTTCCTACCTCTACTTGAGGGACAGTTCCGTGCTGTTCTTCAAGGCAACGAGAAGAACGAAATGGAGATTTGCCTTGAGAGTGGTGAGTTTCCTTCTAGCCATTGGAAAATCCTTCAGTACCACAATGTGATTTCTCGTTTTAAGCAAATTTTCTTCACCCATAATAAACAGTGCTGTGCAAAATAAATCCTTCAGGATAAGCTTGCAAGTCCTATACCCCATTTCCACAAAATGAGGCTATCATAACTTTTAGGGTTGGACCTACTCTATAAACGTCAATGCTGACCGAGTTACAGATAATCGGTAGATCATCAAAGTAGTAGTATATGAGAAAACCAATATGACCTTTGTCTTTTGATTTGATTTATTTTTGCAGGAGATAATACTGTTGAAACCAACCAAGGTCTTTATCTTGTCTACATGAATGCTGGGACCAATCCCTTTGAAGTCATTAATCAGGCTGTGAAGTAAGCTCTAAGTTCCTGAGATCTTTCTGATTTAAATCACCAAATAGTATAGTGTATCTGCAGTGTGGAGGAATTGTTGAATAATGTAATTGATAATCAACTAGAAAGAATGTAACTGCAATTCATTTGTAATCCAGTTCTAGATTGTATAATAATGTGTTTTGCTCCTCTCTCTTTTTCAACAGATCTGTTGAGCAACACTTGCAAACTTTCCATCACAGAGAGAAGAAGAAGGTAAAGGTTGCTTTCTTAGTTTTTTAATGGTGAAATCTTGGTTGGACCATTATCTGAAGGGGACCTGTTAATATCTTTTGTTGGTCTCATGCAGTTGCCATCAAGTATTAATTGGTTCGGGTGGTGCACCTGGGATGCCTTTTATACTGATGTCACAGCAGAGGGGGTTGAGGATGGCCTTAGAAGGTAAAATTTGTTTAACTTCTTATTTGGCTGTTTCTTAGTTTTTGTTTGTAAATGTCTTTTGGGTAACTAATTTATGTAAAGCTTTTTACGTCAGCTTATCTGAGGGTGGTGTTCGTCCACGTTTCTTGATCATTGACGATGGCTGGCAACAGATTGGTAATGAAGCACCCAAGGATGCTAGTTGTGTAGTTCAAGAAGGAGCACAGTAAGATTTCTTGTTATGCATAATCGTTATTTTACTGTTATTTGCACATCTAGTAAATAAAATTTATTAATGATAGCATTCTGGTGCAACAATTATTTGCAAGAAATAGACTCTTCTTACATATGTACCTGCGGTGTTCGTTTTGTAGGTTTGCAAACAGGCTAACAGGAATTAAAGAAAACAAGAAGTTCCAAACGAAAGGCCTGAAGCATGTGGTGGAGGAAGCCAAGAAACAGCACAATGTCAAGTAAGTTTGCAACTTTTGATCCTTGTATTTTATAGAATGTCCAAGAATTGCGTGCACATGCACTCACCCTTTTGCTTTGTAATTGAATTACTTAATGTTCTGTTGATTCAAAGTACATTTCAGCACTCAAATCTTTTCCTCCTTTGTCTCATAGGATCTGTCTCATAGTGATACTTGTCATGTTAACAATGTGTTTACTATGCAGGTATGTGTATGTATGGCATGCCCTAGCTGGTTACTGGGGTGGGGTACAACCTGCTGGTCCTGGGCTCGAGCACTATGAAACTGCTTTGGCATACCCTGTTCAGTCCCCTGGAGTGATGGGAAACCAACCTGACATTGTTATGGACAGTCTTGCCATTCATGGCCTGGGTTTGGTGCACCCAAAAAAGGTCTTCAACTTCTATAATGAACTACATGCCTATCTAGCGTCCTGTGGGGTTGATGGAGTCAAGGTCGATGTCCAGAACATCATTGAAACACTTGGTGCTGGTCATGGTGGCAGAGTTTCCTTAACAAGAAGCTACGTTCAGGCCCTAGAAGCATCCATTGCTCGAAATTTTCCTGATAATGGATGCATTGCCTGCATGAATCATAATACTGATGGGCTCTACAGTTCCAAGCAAACTGCTCTAGTTAGAGCTTCCGATGATTATTATCCTCGTGACCCAGCTTCTCACACCATTCATATATCCTCTGTTTGCTACAACTCGCTGTTCTTGGGAGAATTCATGCAACCAGATTGGGACATGTTCCATGTTAGTATCTCGTATTTACTCTACCTTCATTTATATATCGTTTATGTTTGACGATTTCATATGATGATCAATTAAAGTTAGTTAATAATGAATGCATTAGATGTAAAATTAGGTAAATTAATAACTGAGATGTTCGTTGCAGAGTCTTCACCCTACTGCTGAATATCATGCTGCAGCTCGAGCAGTTGGAGGATCACCAATTTATGTCAGGTAATAAGTTGTCCTCCTGTATACTGTTCTTCCTTATTGCTTATTTTAACTTGAATGTTGGAACTGTTGTCTAACCTGGTGTCTTTTTCTATTATTCAGTGACAAACCCGGAAATCACAACTTTGAGCTTCTAAAAAAGCTTGTCCTTCCTGATGGATCAGTGCTTCGTGCTCAATTGCCTGGTCGGCCGACTCGTGATTGCCTATTTGTTGATCCAGCTAGAGACGGGACAAGGTCGATTCTATTTTGCAACTGATGTATATATAGAATCTCTAGGCTATAATGTGATCATTCTTGTAAATGAGCACTGAAACTTAACCTTTGTGTTTTATGTTGGACAGCTTGCTTAAAATATGGAACGTGAACAAATGTACTGGTGTGGTGGGTGTATTTAACTGCCAAGGTGCTGGCTGGTGCAAGGTCATAAAGAAGACACGTATCCACGATGCATCTCCTGGAACACTTACAAGTTCTGTCCAAGCCACTGATGTCGACACCATTGCGCAGCTTGCTGGCCCTGGTTGGAATGGGGATTCTGTAGTCTATTCTTTTAGATCAGGTAAAGTAATTCCTTATCATAGGTTTTCCCTAAACCACCGAAAATAAGGTGGCTCTGATCTTGCAGAAGTATGACCATGATGTTACTGTCTCATAATTTAAACTACAGGGGAAGTAGTTCGCCTACCGAAAGGTGCTTCGCTGCCTGTGACACTTAAAGTTCTTGAATATGAAGTATTCCACTTTTCTCCAGTCAAGGTAACCAATTAACATGCTGACCTTTTGTTCTTAACTTAGCTTCTTGAACATATTTTATTTAACTATGAACAAAGAGAAGACCTTGCTAACTAAACATTTTTTTTGTGTGTGTAGGAAATTGTAACAAATATCTTTTTTGCTCCAATTGGGCTGCTAGATATGATCAACAGTGGTGGTGCCATTGATCAGTACGAAGTGCATCTAGCTTCTGAGAAGAAATCCGAGCACCTTGATGGCGAAAGCCAGTCTTCGACTGCAACAGTATCATTGAAGATCAGGGGATGTGGCCGCTTTGGCGTTTACATTTCACAACGACCTGTGAAATGCTCGGTGGATGGTGCAGACACCGGCTTTGACTACAACAGTGAATCAGGATTGCTGACTCTGAATATCCCAGTTCCACTAGAAGAGATGTATAGATGGAATGTAGAAATCCAAGTGTGAGCAGTCTCTTTGATCAGAGAAATACTTGTCGGCAGAATCTATGCTTGTATCAAGGAGAAGTGCTGAAAGCTTTGTACTGCGGAGAAAGACTGATATGAGGATTTAGATCGTCTTATTGAGTATTGAGTGGGTCTCCTCAGGGAAGAGTGAAGTATCTCTGTAATAAAGCTGTAGCAGAGTTTTCTGGATTATGTTGAATATGAATCCAATGTTTCTGCCCTCTGTGTATATACTCTTTGACCTATCATTTCCTAATGAAATGAATCTTTTCCCATTGTCCTTCAAAGATTATTTGAGATTTTCTCTCATCTCACATGTCCATCTTGTGTGTCTATGTGTGTGTTTTCAACTGAATAATGTTTACCAGAAAATCTGTGCAAGAGAACCAGACTTCGAGTTTTGATCCCAACATATGGGGTCTGGGGAGGGCAGTCTGTACGCAGACCTTACCCCTACCTAATGCAGGTAGAGAGACTGTTTCCAATAGACCCTCGGCTCAGGAAGGGAGAACCAGACTTCGAGTAACCTGAAAAAATATACACTGTATAGCCTTTTATAGCAGGTAAAGCTGTGTTGATTGCGTAAATTTTTTTTTTACACTATCATTAGATATACATTAAATTGAATAGCCTAAATCACGCTTGCTATAGTACACGCTCCCTCCTTTTGTATTTTCATAAATGAACTAAGAACATCATTACTTCTCAAATAGACAAATAACAACATGTTAGTACTTTTCTGTTTCGCAATTGTAATTTGAATTGGAAGAGTTCAATTAATAAAAATTCTCACCTTTTGCTATTAAATTCTTGCTAATTCTATCTTGAGTACATCACGATTGGTATCGAAGCAATATCTTGGCACCTGTGGGAGTTCTACAACCATGGTAGAAGAAATTCCATATGAGGAATATACAGAGCAATTGGAGAACCGACTTTAGTTTCTAATGGCACAGAGCAAATCGTATTTTGATAGAATGAATGGAGGATTATATGGAGTCAATTAGAAAATGGACAAAATTTTGGAGATGGTTGGAATCAGTGTGGAAGATACGGGAACTGATTATCAAGTTCTTAAAGAAGATCAAGAAAGTGCAGGAAAGGAAATAGAAGTTGGAGAATCTGGTGATCAAGAGGTTCCATCAAGTTGCGGTATCTTAAGATCCATTGATAGAACTCTTGAAACTTGAAGAAGTCTCTGTCAGAAAATCTTCTCCACTTGAAATCGCTGGAAAGTTTAATGGGCCGAACGAATATGTCGAAATTGTGGTACGCCAACAAATTTCTATTAGCAATAATCTGGAATTTCTTTTTGGTAAGCCCAATAAGGTGGGACAATGTGCGAAGAACTTTAAGTGCATAATCACTGGTAATCTATTTAGTAGGATTCATGACTCAAATAATGCACCCAAGCTATTTGATGAATTGCTCGAATCAGATGCAACACATGTTTCATGTTTGTTTCTACGGGTTAGTAACTCCCTATCATATGGCCCTGAAGAGAAAAATGATGAAACTATTGTCGCTTTTAATTCGGGAGGTAATACATTTACTATGTTTGATGTTAGATATAAGTCTAGTTTCCTCTCGATATTGGGTGTTTACTCACAATTATGGATACTAAGTTGTACTGCACGGATAACGTTTGACTGGCTGAATCAATTGAAGGAGCTGCATAATGGAGTCAAAATTAAAGTTGATACCTCAGTTCCTTTGTTTATGTATTCTCTGGATTATGCCGAAATACAATTGGCTAATTGTGCTAAGACTACAAACAAGTGGATTGTGAGGCGACTTAATGGGATTGTTGGTGTTTACTGGAGAAACATCATATCTGAGGTTGGTAATTTACGAGCTAATTTCTTAGCCAACTTTTTGCCAGGATGAAGTATCACTGTTGGTGTTGGTTTGAACTCTTACTCAAATAATATAGTGCATAAAAGTCTAGGCATGTCTTCAAGAGTAGCAATGAAGTATAAGAATTCATTGAGTTCATTTACTATAATATTCACTTTATGAGGGTGTTAGAGCCAAAGTTCTATGTGTTGTTTTTGGATTTATTGAGGTGGTTCTTGTGGACAAGAGAGTGGTTGCGACATATTGGCCAGGTGTCTTAATCCAACAATAAAACTAACTTGCATTGGGAGAAATGGATTGTGCTGAAACAAATTCATTCACTACAATTTGTTTCCATTCTTAGTTGCACAGTGCCCAGAGTCATCACTTGGTTGGATAATCTACTGGTAATTACATACCTGAACACTTGGGCGATGAATTACGAGCCAAGAGGAATAACTGTTGTTCGTAATTTACTATGTGATGATGAATTTCATTACATACTTGGTGCCTTGAACATTCTTAGTAGTGACTTTTCGGACATACTTAGGACCTTAAAAACCCCTGGACTGCCCGAAAATATTAAAAGTGCAAACAAACCAGCAACTGCTAAAGGTTGTGGAGAGATGTTTCCTGCAGTTGAAGAATTCAAGGAAGGAATTCAACTTTCTTAATGCTAAAGTTCAAGTGCCAGCTACTTAACAGGTCTGTTTATCACAAGTGGAACTATCAGAATTGAAGGTTGTGATACTACCAGTTTACAAGGTTATTCAATGTTGTTGTTGTTGTTGTTCTTGTCCATTAGGAGGAGTCATTCTGGAAGGAAACATTTGCTTGGTACCCATTTGGTTGCTGCAATTGATTATCCTTATCATGACTTGACTTCAGTAGTTCACTACCATTTCAGACCAAGCAACAATGATACTCCAAATGGGAGCAAAGTCTTAAGGATATCTCTTCAGTTTATAATCACTAGCAACTTCTGTCATCATGGCTCAATAATGACCTTGAGGACAAGGTTAATTTCAAGCGGGATGATCGGTTACGTGTTGGGCTTCTTCTCACGTGTGTCAATCAACTCTTATTTTACCGATATGGGAACTCACCCATATATATATATAGATAGAAACAAATGTTCAATAAGGGTATTTTGAATAGGGGTATTTAGAAACAACATTTTGGAAGCTTTTGCTTCTCACTCTCTCTGTCTATCTCCCTTCTCCTCCCATCTCTTCTCCTTCCTCTGTTCTCTTCTTCCTTCTTTGCTTCTCTTCTCAATCGTTTGTTTATAGATTTGTAGCTTAACAATTTACTTTTCCGTTTCGCAATTATAATTTGAATTGGAAGTGTTCAATTAATAAAAATTCTCACCTTTTCCTATTGAATTCTTGCTAATTCTATCTTTACTTCTTGAGTACATTACGCAGCATCATATTATTACAGCAGAACATTAATTGAACTTAATCAGGAATGAATATATCAATAGCTAAGAAACATTACAATGGAAATGAAAAAAAACAAAGAACTGATAAAATTAGAACATATAATCTGGAGAAAGAATATTGTAAGAAACTTCAGTTGTGTCAATCTGAAACTCTTAACTCCACAAAGCAGTAAAAATCTTCAGAGAAAAGAGGGCATTCATCCTCCAAATAATGTGAGGAACCAATGGGGGATGAAGTTTAAGTATTTGTGCAGCATAGGCATCCAATTCTTTGCAATATCACAAACAGAGGCAGTTCCTTGTTCCATTCAACTGATGTACTCGTCGTTCCCATTCCAAAAATTGCTCAACTCAGATTCTTGATTTTCTTGAAACTGAAACTGGGGAAGGAGCCCAAGAAATTATAGAAGCCTTTTCTTGATGATCTTGGGACATAGTTAAGATGATTCAAATGACCTACCATTAGTGGTAGACCTTCTCAACTTCTTACCACGGGCTCATGTTTTCTTTAACTGAGTAAAGATATAGTACATATTATCCAAGTGTTGGAATAATTGAGAAGGCTTATTGTTACCATACAATTCAACAACATGGCATCTCATAGGAATGCCACAAACAAACTTCAAAACATGGCTCATTATATGTTCATCATCAAAAGAGGCGTACGGCTCCATTCTGTTTAAATGATTATATTGAATTTGACAGTAGATATAGTGGTATATTTACTTTGCGTCATTAATCTTTAGAAATTGAAGTTATATATACTGTCAGAGCAAAATAATTTTTACACTATTTGTGAATTGCAGCATGTGATCAGTGTTTAAAAGGTGTTTTCTGGGCGAGCCCCAAAGCGAAGCGTACAAAAAACGCACCGAGTCGTACTGACGGGGGCGTAAGTGTCATGAGGCATAAGCCCTGATATTCTGGGCGTTTGCGTAGGCGTAAGTTCGAACGTTCTACGTGTTCATTTGGGGCGTAAGAACTTTTCCAAAATTAAGCCAAAATTGCTTAATAATTTTTTTCCTTTTAACTTAGGCAAAAACGTTAACTCATAGTAAATTTTATCTCAATTTTATAATTTTTACTCTTTGTCTGTGAAGTGCAAACTATAAGGGATAATGCATAAAATCCTCCCAACCTATGACCATATTATCAATTACACAATTTTTCTTTTTGCGGATCCTATTACTCCCAGACTATTTTAAAGTAAAATTATTTACCCCTTAAAAAGCTACAACCATATGCGTGCAAAACGGTGAAATACACGCGCCTAAAATATGTATTTCTTACTTAAAAACGTTTTTCACTGTTTTCTCCTTCTTCCTTATTTTCCTATTTGCATACGTTCATTACCATATCAGGCCAAAAGGCAAAAGCCTCATTTGACGGGTTTTATATAATACTTGTTTGATATTATCATATCACGCCGGAGAAGGAAACTCCGACGAATACCCTTGCTCCGCCAAAACTCCATTGTTGTTGATCGTTTTGACTGTTTGTAAGTTCTTACTGAATTATGCTCGTTGCTCCCTCTAGTTGTAGCTCTGTTTCTGCTATTAAACATATTGCTTTTGATTTCTGGGTTGATTTTGCATTGTATTAGATTTCGCTCCTGCATTTCGTCGTTGAAACGATGTCCCCCTTGTTCGTGAAGAGGTTTAGAAGACTGAAGGAGACTAATTATTTAGATGTAATTAATTATGTAATGTCCAATCCAAAGATGACATTTGCATTTGTTAATCAATTTTAAACTTATTTTTGTAACTTCCACTTGCCCTTAAGAGAGTGTGCACCCTCTTTATGCCACGTCAATACTTAGGTGGTGTTTATTACACTTCAAAATAGTTCAAAGGGGTAATAGGACCCCCCGAAAAGAAAAAGTGTGTAGTTGATAATATGATCATATGTCGGGGAGGATTTTTACTCTGCTTCCGCGCTTGCATTTTCCTTCTTTATTTTATTTGCTTCAAGTTCTTTTTTGGTTATTCTTTAATTTATTCTTTTTGAGTTAGTTTTCGGATTTAGAGTTTCTTTTGGTATCCCTCAAGTTTAGATACCGTTGATGACTCTATTCTGACTATTTGTGATTTTTATCTAGTTTTAGATTTTGAATAATAATTTTATTTTTATTCTTTAAACTATTAGAAACTAGAATATTATTTTTATAACTCTAAGTATGTAAGTTATAAGTGTAACACATCTTTACGTTTTCAGGTAAAACAAAATTCTCTTGTATGGTTCATGCATATGTTAGCATGTTTATAATAGATACATACATTTTCCATCTAATTTTATAATTTTAATATATTTTCTATTCATATATTTATTTTATTAATTTATCAAATATTAAAAATAAAATATTCATGGGACTTACACCTTGTGTCTTAGGACTTTTGCCTCGTCCGGTGATAGATAAAACGACCCACCTCTCGCCCAGATGATTGAACACTACGCTAATTTGAATTAGTTGGACTAATCGACTTCAAATACCAAATGATTAAATCGGGAAAAGATCGAGCACAAAAAATAACACCAAACAATGATAAAAACTAAACATATTCCTTGACAAAATTAGACAGTACTAAGTAATATAAAAATTAAAATAATTGTGTACAAAGGCCTTCAAACATATTTGGCCCTAAAACCTTAATCTACCGCTTTCTCATAAGCATGTGGATATCCATGATCAGGATTATCAAAGAAAGCCAACTCTTCTTCAGTCAATGGTTGCAGTTTAGTGGGCCGGTCGGTTTTTCCTGAATTTCTAGTAGTGAAACCGGAAAAAGATGGAGCATCAAAAATAACAACAAACACAATGATAAACACTAATATATTCCTTGACAAAATTAAATTGTGTACTTACTATAAAAATTCAAATAATTGTGTATAAAGGCTATGTTGCTTGGACTCTTTAAAAATACCGTTAGGTGCGTATCGGATCCTCTAAAAGTAGTGTATTTTTGG
Organism: Nicotiana paniculata; assembly: GCA_005239505.1. Lineage (NCBI taxonomy): Eukaryota > Viridiplantae > Streptophyta > Magnoliopsida > Solanales > Solanaceae > Nicotiana > Nicotiana paniculata. Next base: position 38,028 of record ML367851.1, read on the forward strand.
AAGATCCGACACAAATACGATAATATTTTTGGAGAGTTCGAGCAACATAGTATAAATGTCTTCGCGAAACCTTAATCTACTGCCTTTACTACAACAGTACATGTTCTGATTTTTTTTATCATTTATTTTCCTCTTTGATATTCTCATAAGCGTGTGGATATCCAGGATGAGGATTATCAAAGAATGTCAATTCTTCTTCAGTCAACGACTCAAACGGTCCATCAAATGATGGCAGTTTAGTTAGTTCAGTATACAATGGCCATTCACCATATCTCAGTACTGAAGAAACATGATCAACACGATTGATGATATCCTTAGAATTTTTACACAAACTAACCTTCTTCCAAATACAACACAGAACTGAGTCCTCGTTCCGGATTTGACCACGTTGTCTTAACATCTCTAGTCTGGTGTCGCTAAGACAATATTCTTTCATACTCCACACAATTCTTTGATTATTACCACTGTCATGATCACTTTCTTCATCAAAACGAAAAGTTTTCTTCAACCCAATCACCGATCCTTCTTTATCGTGAACCGGTTTACTCGTGTCTCGTCCTTTCCATGAGCCACCTCCAGTAATTGACCTGTTGTAGTTTTTACCACTGGCTGATTTTTTCTTCAACTGAGTACAGAAATAGTTTACATGATCAGTACTGATCGTCTCCTCTTTGCTACGTAATAAGTTTTGGAATAATTCACATGGCTTCTTGTTACCGTACACGTCTACATGTCGAATACCATCGGATTCAATTGGCATTCCACAAACGAATTTCTGCAGATAGCTTATGAGATCTTGATCATTATAGGGTTGATGTTCCGTTGTACATGAAGAACACTTTCTTCGTTCGCTTTTCGTCGTCATTATTTCCTTCTTTTTATGTTTTAATAAACGAAAAGAACGTAGGAATAGTGGTGAATCATAGAAAAAGAAGAATGTGAGAGGATATATGTAGAAAGCTAGAGCAAGAAATAGCGTTGCAATATATATATAGAGAGAGAAAGTTTAGAGATGAAATAAAGAGATCAAGAAAACTTCAACGTATTTTCTAATTCGAATAGGATATTATTTGGAGTTGTAAATAAATAAAATTAGAAGTATTTCCTAATATTATACGGAATAGTAAAAACAAATTAATTAGGAGAACTCCTAGACATATTATAAGGCCTTGTTATGATTTTTTTTCTTGAAATATTTAAGGCCGCTTTATTACGTTAGCATAAAAAAGTTCACTTTATCGTTGTCAACAGATATCAAAATAAAATATGGTACATCAGATATGGGAAAGGATTCGAAACTATGAGAAAAATATTATTCCACAAACTAAATAATACTCTCTTTGTCCCATTTTAATCGTCATTTTAGCTCTTTTCACGTCCATTAAAAAAAAATACAAGGCTTAATTTACTTAGTTGTCCCTATTAAATGTTATTTGAGAATTGAGCTAGTATTAAAAAGAACTACTACTTTTTAGTATTAAGGGCATAGTTGGAAACAAGTAGCAAATTTAGTCTTCAATTCTTTAAGTGACAATTGTTTTGGGATAATTTTTCTGATCTAAAGCGATAGTTAAAATAAGACGAATGGAATATAATCCCTCAGTTTAAAAAAGAATGAGGTTTCGAAGTACGAATCTCAAGCTTTTTTCTTTTTGAGTTTCAATTCAGAAATTAATTTTTAAATATTTTTATTAAAGTAAAATTCAATAATTAAAAACTACGTAAAAGTAATATAAGTACAACTTCTTATAATTAAAATATAAATGAATATTGTATAGGGTGATAACTATACTTTGCCTTGTTATTTTGAATAATTTTGCTACCTCTTAATAATTCCATTTATATGATACTATTTCTATAGTACATTGATCCAAAATATTTGTCATTATCTTAATTCTATTCGAGATTACCATTATTAATCATGTTTATATACACTATTGCATATTTGCTTATAAATTTCAAGACAGAAATACATGATTCGGTTACTATTAATCTCAGAAACCTAGAGAGATTGGAAAACATACATTATTATCTAATACAAGAATGAACATGGACTTTATTCGTTCATCTAACTGACAAAAAACTTATCTAATTGATATCAAATGTTTTTTTCTAAATGATAAAAACCAAGCACAAAAAATAACAACAAACAATGATTAAAAAAAAAACCCAGTACTTAATAGATTATTTGATAAAAAGATAGTAATTGCTAAAACAATTGAAATAATTTGGTATGAAGGCCTTCAATTATTAGGCCCTGAACCTTAATCTACTGCCTTCATACCTTCTTTGATCATAAACTGGAAGTTTGTATAAAATAACTAAAACCAATAGAAATAGTAAAATGTGCCATATCGTGTTTCTTCCTTTTCAATCATTCTTGGCCTCTTTCTTGTTCTCAAATGCCTCTGGATATCCAGGATCAGGATTATCAAAGAAGGCCAGTTCTTCTTGGGTCAACGACTCAAACGGTCCATCAAATGGTGGCAGTCTAGTTTCTGCAGTATATAACGGCCACCCATCATATCTCGGTGCTACATCTGCTTCATTTTCATGACTACCGCGGGGTGAGGCTTGAACGGATTGAAGTTTAGGGAGTTCAACAGAAGAAGGAAGATCCTGCGCATCACGGAGATAGTTGAGTGTTAATCCCATAAAACTAACCTCATCAGCATTTGCGTTGTTGCCTGTAAGAGAAGGAAGCATAGTACCCTCTTGAAGCCAAGAGTTGGCCACGGTCCAATCAAAGCTGGGCTCATCAAGAACAAATTCGGGACAGCAAGGTACCACAAGACTGTTACTTGGGCCGTTGTCAGCCACCACCACACCATTGTTAGCTTTATATGGCCCTGTAGAAATAGGAAACGTCTTTCTCTCATCATTTTGAGGCAAAGGAGGAGGAAGCCTAATTCCTTGATCACGCTGAGGCTGAGAGTTTGCATTCGGTAGGTGTGGCATCATATGGCCCTGATGAGATGCAGGCGGTGGATGTGAATCATGCTTACGTCTAGGACGCTTATTTCTAACCACATTGTTTGTTGCTTTCTGTCGACCTGTACGAGTAAGCGTAGTTCCCTGAACATGTTGAGGCGTAGGAGTAGGCATCCTGGTGTCCTGATCAGTATCAGGCATAGGAAGTAAATCACGGCTATGACTATTACTCGGCCCCTTATCATTAGTTATGTCATTTGCTTTCTTTGGGCCTGCAAGCAGAAAAGGAGGGAAGCATTATTTCCTGATGATGCTGAGACAGCGGCTTTGCATTAGTTCCATCAAAAGCTGAAAAATATACCACTCCTGATCAAGCCATTCGAGGAGTTCCTCAAAAACTAATTACTACCTTGAATTGTGGGGTCCGCGCTAGATACACCATCATTTGGAGCAGCAAATTTGGTTGCTTCCTTCTCCTCTGCTGCCATGAGCTTGTTATTCGACTTGAATAACTTGCAAAATACCCGCTTTTACAACAGGAAGAAAATCAAAACACATTAGTACCAACCTATAATTAATCTTCAAATGAAATGCAGAACCAAAAACGGGAATTCTAAAATTAGTTTCTTCTCCCACTTATATGCCAACTCTGTGAAGAGTAGTTGCGCATCAGCTTCTTGGAACTAGATCTCGTGCAAATGAAAAAGATACATGCATCCGCTACTGTAATTATAACTTGAGATGTCCATTGAGGTTCATCCAATTCTAGTTTCTTACACCTTGTGTGATGTCCACAAGAAACCATAGAGCTGCAGCCCGTTTAAACTCCCAACTCTTGCAAATAAGTATAATGTCGTACTATTACTTAATTAGAATAAGTTTAACACCGTACCTGCGTGTCTCTGCTTCCTTCCAGTCTGTATTCATGCATTAGCCATTCGGTCCTCTTCCTATCCTTGTCATTCTTCCTATCAATGTAGTTTAGTGCCTTTCGGTATCCAATCAGTTTACCATCCTTGTGGATGAGAGAATCTGTTCCACAAGGTTCCCAATATCCATCATTGTTCGTGCTAACACTTTTAGATTGACCTCCCTCTGCATATTTGTTGTTTGCTGGGCTCAGAAAGTACCATTTTTTCGCTTGAGATGGATGGTGCATCTCTGTCACAATGAAACTAGCTTTTTTCACTACGACTGAGATTGACAATGACACTAATAAGATTGGAGATGTAAAAAAGTTCTTGATTTTGCTACTATAAGAGAGAATAGCACCGAGCTTCTCAATCCATCACATACAAATGTGGGCAAAGAAGACATGGATATTTAACAAAAACATGAAAAAAGAAATGAAAACCATTATCAGGTCTAACCTTAACTTTGGGATTTCCTATTACGGCTAATGGAATAAATAAATATTCACAACCTAAAACTTATATGGGATGCTTGTAACTAGAGCTCCATGATGCATTTTCTTTGTTGCACCAAATAGATCCTCTTAACGTTATACATCATGCATTGCAAGAAAAAAGATTCTCTGAATTCGGAGAAAAGTTGGTCTTTCCGAATGTTTACATTTTAAGGGTGTGTTTGGTATGGCAGAAACTGTTTTTCTCGAAAATGAGCAGTTTTATACTTATTTTGCCATGTTTGGTCGATGAGCGAAAAACTTTTTTCGAAAATATTTTTTAGTGTTTGGTTAGTGAGTATAAAATAGTTTTTTGAAAAATATATAATTTAGATAAACACTATGGGATGGAGGTGGAAGGGGGTGGGGATAGGGTAGGGAATGTTGAAAAAGATATTCGGAAAACACTTTCCTTCCTCTTGAGGAAAATGAGTTGAGTTCCTGAGGAAAATATTTTCCAAAACATTTAAACTAACCAAACATGAGAAAATTGGAAAACATTTTCCAAAAAAATAATTTCCTTCATACTAAACGCACCTTAAGATCAACACTTCAACAAGCACTTTCACTTACAGCAGAAGGATGAAAGCAGAGCATGTCTGATACCACGGATCCACAAATTAAATTGGGAAAAAAACACCATTCACATGATACATTCAATAAAAGATATTGACCAGAAAACGCCCCCCCCCCCCCCCNAGGATGGTACAAGAAGACATCGACTTCACGAATAGTGTAATTGGGAAAGGGCTGGTCCATCATTCTCTTGTCAAGGTAATGAATTATCAGCTCTTCATCCGCACCAGAGAGCTGATCATCAACCAGCACTTCCTGTTTAGGGATGACTCCAATGTCCGCACAATTCTTGTTCACATTCGTCAAATTGGCAGTGCTATCCTGTTTCCCCTTTCCTTCCATTTTTGCACCCTGGTCACATAAAATAAGAGCAATAACAAGATCAATGGCTTCTCGATTTTTGATATTCAACTATACAACAAAAAGCAATAGGAAACACTAATTGGCAAAGAGAAATAAGAGAACCACCTTCTGAGTTGTCGTGGAGGCTCGCCTCTTCTAAGATTTTTCTTACCGTTGTCCTTTCTTGAACTTATGAGGTCAAATTTTATAGATATCCCGAAGAAAAAAATGGTAACATATTTGAATTTTGAAGGGGGAGATCCTTCAAAAATTGGAAAGAAATTTATAACAACAAATAATTTAAATTTTTCCCCCAAACAGTTGACGGAGGACTCTTTAGTAACCATTATGCGGAGATAATGAGTTAGCAAATTAATATTTAGTCCTAAAAGGCCTACTTATCACCTAAGTTGCTTCGACACGGCAGTTTAGGTGCCTCACCCTTGTCAACACGACACTAGTATGAGTATAGCTATGGGATCCGTACCGGATTCGGTCAAACAATTTTGGGTACTTTGACCATGACGGACGGAAAAATTCGAGACAATATACAATTTGATACCTGAAATCAGAACCAAAACTAGAGTAAATTTGAAGAATATAGCATATCTTATCTAGGAAATCAATCATTTACTTATCTACAACTTGAGAATAAAAAGAAAATCCACAACAAAATTTCTCATAATTTAGAGAAATTTTTATATTTTTACTTTTTTGAATTATTTTTAGCTGGATCCCGACACCCGTATTTGTGCTGGGATCTATATCCCCGAATCTTACATCTCGAAGGATCTGACCTCTAGATCCTCACCGTGTCAGACACCCGCACCCGTGTCCGAGCAACTTAGTTTATCACAAAATCGGTTAACAAAAAAAACAAATGAAGCCGCCTCAATTGCCATTTCACATGCCGGGAGTTTCCAGCTTCTTTCACTAGTACACAGTTATCTTCCCTTTGTTACCAATTTTCTTCCCTTTTCAGTGAAGACTAATATTTTTTTCAAAATGGGATGGATAGAAATTTAAGTACATTTTGACTTTTGACAACTATTTCCTTCCATGTATTACTTAAGTTTATATAATATTTTTAAGTTTACGAAATCTTTTCCAAATAACATTGTATGTTAAGTATAGAGATTCTGATGTTCTTTCTTAACAGTGGCCATTTGAGCCGGCTTGCACGCACCTCGACTAATCCACTAGGAAAGTATCGAGATTTTGTGGTAGAATTTTAGAAAGGAAAGAACGAGAGGTTTTGGCCACCAAAAACAAACGAAAGGACAGATGTCAATTCCAATCACTATTATTAAAATTAGATTACAATATGAAATTCAAATAAGCCCCAAAAACCTCGAAAGAAGAAGAAGACAAAATGGCCAACATTGAAGGGCTTTCCTATTAAATGCAGATAAAGATAAAGTTTGTTACCTTGCAAAATTGGAGAACTCCAATAACTACTCATTACTCAATAAGGAGACTAATTAGAGTCGAAGAGCCTCTTGCACCGATCCACTCAAATATGCTTTGCTATGTAAAGCAACATCAATTTAACAGGGAATCGAGGTTCAAAATTCACCCTCGCCGACATCCATTCAAGAATTCAAGAAGGAAATAACTTTTCCTTCTTTTCTTTTGACAACCGTGGTATTCGGACCAGCTTGCGCGCACCTCGACTAATTCAACAGAATACCTGATACCTCCTACCAGCAACAGGTATCAGATAAAGGAAATAATTTTTCCTTTGGGGCAAAGAGACTGTAAACTCAATGGACTTTTCCTCCTTCATCACTTCTAGATCTTCTAAACACATCAATACCAAGTTCTAATTGAAATGAGGAGTGATTATTGATGATATTAGCAACTGACTTTTCACTGCACTTAAAGGTGTATTACCTGACAAATAAATCAACTACGCTTCGTTGGTTTAAAAGCTTCAGAAAAAAGTCGAAGCGAAGTTTGCCAGAGCATCAACTGCCTCTGGGCTCCAGAGATCGCGGCGGAGAGTAACATCATAGGAATTTCAACCTATTTGAGACAATGCGAGATACGATGCTAGGAAGTACATTTATATCTGTTCTAAGCTGTTCAATCTGGAAGATCTCTGTAACAGGTTTCTCTACAGATGTATGGATAATGTTTGAGTTGAAGTTGATGAAAACGAGTATATGAAGTTGAAAAAAGTTTCAGGAATTTCAAATTTTATGGACATTAATTTGACTTGGAAAAAGAATTTGTGAAACTTGAAGATTTGTGGGAACCAATAATTCACTTGAGATATGCCTTCCAATCAATATTTCACTTGCAATTCAAATAAAGAAGTTCAATATTTGCAAATACTCATGGCCAAACTAGTATTTACGAATACTGAATTTCAGTATTTTGCTATTTGCAAATCCTGAGATAATATTCATGCCAGATGGCCCATCAACCAAGTACTTCATCTGCATTTTTTTGGTTGTAATCACCCAACAAATGTATGGGAAATGTTCATCCCTATCATTGGTTGTTGCTATACCCTTAAGAATGTCATATTTGGTGACGTAGGTCTTCTCACCTATGTTGCTCGGACTCTTCAAAAATGTCGTCGAGTGCGTGTTGGATACTCCAAAAGTAGTCCATTTTTTAAGGATCCGACACGGGTGTGGCAACATTTTTGGAGAGTGCGAGCAATATAGCTTCTCACTATTTGGCGACACCACACTCTAAAGTAAGTTGACAACAGGCTACAGGAGATGCCAAACCTTATAAGTTTAAATAGCGCAAACCTAGTCACTTCTGACTTTACAATGATTAGTCACTTCTGACTTTACAATGATTTCTTCCCATATGATGTATCCAGCTTGTAATAGAATGCCATCATACGAAATAAAGCAAGTCAGCAAAAATAAGGAAGTGCAAAAGGCAAACTACTATTGAAGTTGTTGCTTGGATTCTTCAAAAATGTCGCCGGGTGTGTGTCGGGTTCTCTAAAACTAGTGCATTTTGGGAGACCAGACACAGATGTGGCAACATTTTTCGAGAGTTCGAGCAGACTATAGTACATCACAAAGAAAGCAGAGAGTGTATATTACTTTAACGAATAGTGACTTGATTTACTCCCAAACCAAATTATTTTTCTCCCAAAATACACAAATTAAATCTATAATTAAAGAAAAGATCACACATGATAATATATGCACAAGCTAAGGAAGGGAGGATGTATTAATATCATTTTCAGTCAAAAAAATATCAAACAAACTACAGTTAACACAACAGAGAACAAAAGAGGAGTAAAGATTGTAACTTTACCAGACAAAAGCTGCCAAGAATTGTTTGAGTTTAAATTTGTGATTCCTCTGTAAACCCTCAACCATTTTCACTTCTAGTAAAGCAAACTTTGCTCTTTGGCACTGAAATAAGCAACCCATCTTTCTTATGATTTTCACAGTCCTCTCCAAAAACTCTTCAGTTTCCATGGCTATGTTCAGCTTCTTCATCTCTTTCTTTACCAAGAAAATTGCAATGAGAAAGGGGAAAATAGCTTTTGGGTTGAATTGGGTGGTCTTATATTTGATTATTTTTGACAGAAAAAAGGTTAATTCATGACAACTGTGATGATTCTTGATTCTCCATACAATTTTGTTCGTCAAAACTTCTTTTCTTTTTCCTCTTCTTCTCCATACAGTTTTGTTGAAAAACATAAATAAGAAATTAAAGTGAATATATCAATTTGGTCCCTTTTGCACTGAGCTCGGAACATACAACCACCTCAAGTTTCAAAAACTATCATATAGCCCCAATGATTGCTATAAAATTTAACTCCTTGTTAGTTTGATGTTATTTTAAGTAGATATTTGGACAATATTTGGTTGGAAGTTAAAACAAAATAGAGTGTTCAAAGCTAAGGTTAATTAAAAGGTATTTGAAAGTTGAATTTGTATTTTATTATGAATTTCACTTTGAAAAAATAATTTATGAATCACTAACATTCTCCTTTATTTTGTTAAAATTCACCGTTAAATCTATGTACCAAACACTTAGCCAGCAACTTACTGAAAATCATGCTCTAAACTATGACTTCAGATGGATTTGAAATTTATCAATCCATCCAAAAATAAAATATTTCATTTGGTTGCTTAGCCATAATAGATTGCCTACTTTGCAACAGCTCCAAACACGTAAGATAATTACTAACAGTACGTGCACCGTTTGTCTTCAAGATGAGGAATCTAGTAAGCATATTTTTTGGACTGCTTCAATGCAAAAATCTACTGGGAGAATATAGGATTGTCAAATCTTATAACAACTCTCACAAATTCAACCAATCCTAAAGAAGGGCTCAAACCACTTATATATTACCATCATATACAATTCCCTAACAAAGTTAATCACATGACTTTCTTAGCATTAAGCCTTTGGAACATTTGGAATACTAGAAGTAACAACATATATGAAAATACAAACAGATTTATTCACACAAATACTACTATACAGCTAGCAACCGAATATTGTTACTTGGTAAACTCCATAACAACACCCATATTACGAACTAAGGTTCCTTTAAATTGGATAACTCTGAATCCTAATATATACAAGCTTAATACAGATGGAGCCAGTAACTGCTCCCCCACAAATGGCACAGGAGGTAATCAGAAACCATAATGGTGACTGGATGAAAAGATTTATAGATAACTTACCTAAACAAACTACTTTGGCAACAAAATTATATGCTCTTCTCCAGGGCCTTATTCTAGCTAAGAAAAATAACCTCATTCCGCTCCAAGTGGAGCTGGACGCCAAGGAGATAATCACACTACTGCATGTTAATAACTGGCACTTGGCTAATCTAATATATGATTGCAGGCACCTACTCAAGATACTCCATGATCCACTAGTTAGCCACACATACAGAGAACAAAATAGATTAGCAGATAACCTAGCCAGTGCAAGGAGTTTTCTGGAAGGAAGCTTTCAGCTACAAGTTTTTGATCATCCGCCACCTTTTGCAGTACAAACTTGGACAGAAGACAAACATGGTTTATTCATTTTGCGTGCAATACCACTGACCTGTCCGAAGGAAAATGACTCCATCAATGGAGATATAGCTAGTAAAAATATTAGTTCAACCTGTAATAATGCTATTATAACTACTAGTAGTAGTTATATGGTGCAACATGTGCATCATTATCCTTTATATGCAACAATTTAATATATAATCTATCTTTTCCTACCAAAAAAAAAAAGTTTCAAAATCTCTTGTATCTTTTTCGCCTCTTATGTTGTTTTCTAAATATATCTTATTATTTTTATATTTTTATAGTTTTTTTAAATATTGCGGTAATAATGTTCCTCCGATGAATTGCTATGATAAATTAGGAGTATATGAAATAAAATTCGAACTACTTATGATGAATTAATGGAAATGGCCATACAACCAAAACAAATTTTCGAAGATATTTATTTTATAATATTACATATATACTTATTTAGGAAAAATATTTACAAAATACCTAGCATGTATGCATGTTGTATACTTTTGGGGTATACAATTCACATATTATATATCTTAATAGTGTGATAAAACTATTGTTATTATTATATACATGCGAGGTATGCAATTAGGTAACGTACAAAACTGTGATGTGTAATTATTTAATGGGAGATTTTTTTTTGAATGAATATAGACGAGTAATTTTTTTTCTTCACTTGGGCAGTCCTGTAAATATCTACTCAATATTTACATCGAATTAGTAAATATACAATAATCATTTTTAAGGGTTAATTAGTTAAATAAATTTTTAAAAACCTCTCTAACAAGCCTTAATTTAACCTTCTTCAAGGGTTCCGTTGAAACTCGAGTTGTTTGCTTTTCTAAGCGCTTCTATAGTTGGAATATATAAGAAAGAGAAAATGAAAATGCAATATCAAATAAATATGTATAAGAAGATAAATAAGCATTTCGCAAAAGAATTATTATCCGTCCAATAAGATTCTATACCTGTTATTTTAGGATGCACTTAGACACAAGAGGGAGATGAATTGTGTTTTGCTCGATTTTTGCGAGTCAAAAAATCTGATTCTTTGATTGAACTATTCTAACAAAAATTGAAAGTGAAGTGCGAAAATATAAAGTACTCAAGCAGTTTTACGTAAAAAATCTCCTTACTCAAAGGAGTAAAAATCACTACCTACTCTCATAAGATTTACTTCAAAACTTCACTAACTCCAAAAAATGATTTTCCGTACAACTCAATAAACACAGAGACTAACTCTAGTACCTACTCCTACAATTAACCTGATTATAGTTAACCCTTTTAACACTATAAACTCTAGCCTAGACTTCTTTTCTCCAAGATAAAGAAGCAAGCATCGACCCGTAAAACCTATAAAAAGGAGATAGTTATGGTGTGAAGTACTCTTGTCACCTATGTCATTCGGCTCAAGCGCAAGTCTGCACTCTTATATTATGGAAGGATTGAGCTTATTAATGGGCTGGTTACTCAGATCCATCAATTGGTTGTCGGATTTCGTCCTGCAACTAGAAGAAGATCACTTCTGGGTCACTATGGTGTGGCTGAATGTATAGCAGTCTGGCGTTACCACCCTTTGATTAGTAAAAAATTTAGAACATTGGAAGATGTTCAAGGTAGATTAATTTCAATCCACTGCACTAGATGGGCATGTAGTCGTAGTTGTCGGTCCAATTTCACCATCATCATTATCCTGCAAACTTTTCTCAGCCAAGTGATCGGTTTTATAAAAAAAATCTCATGCCCACTTTGTTTATCTCACAAGGTTTTTTTGTTACATATTTTTGTAAGCCTTACTATGTGAAGAGTATCTTTAGAAGACACCCTCATCACATGTTTCATCAAACTTTCAGAAAGAATCTTTTTTAATATTATAAACAAAACACTTACTGCCAAATGCTTGTAGGTGAGTTATATTAAGCTTAAGGCCCTTAAGTAACTCAAAGAGGTTCTTCTCAAGCAAAGGTTTAATCATACACCTATTGATTATGTAGCAAGCAGTGTTTACAACCTCAGCCTAGAAGACTTTAGGAATACCACTAGTAATTAGCTTGGTTCTTTTCATATCCTCTAGGTCCTATTTTTCCTTTCTACAATACAATTTTGATCAGGGATTCTAGGTGAAGAAAAACTACAACTATATCTTGACTCACACAATATTCAAGAAATTTAGTATTTTCAAATTCAGTACCATAATCAAATTTAATGCTAGAGAATTGACTATTTAATTCTTTTTTGCATTTTCTTTACAAATTCAACAAACAAATCATATATTTCATTTTAAAAGCAAGAAATAAGGTCTATATAAGCATAAAAAGTCATCAACAATCACAAACACATACCTCTTTCTATCTCGGAATCTTCATAGGATCACATAGATCCATGTGCAGTAATTCCAAGGAATGTGAGGTACTTATCACTTTCTTTGATTTGAGGGAGGATTTGGCATGTTAATCTTTGCACAACATCACAAACTTTGTCTTCTTTGAACCTGAATTTTGGCATACCAATAATTAAGTCCTTTAATACTAACTTTTTCAATAGTGAAAAAATTGCATATCCAAGTTTTTTGTGCCACAACAATGAATCGTTATCAAATTCACTAAGATATATTAGGCTATTTACATGAGAATACATAATATTAGCTTTGTAAATATTTTTGTGCATTTTTCCTTTAAGAACCAGGTTTCTAGAATTAAGATTAGTGATAGTGCATACACATGAGGTAAACAGAACATGATTTCCTCTATCACACATTTGACACTCGGCAAGTTGTATTTTAGACCTTTAACACAATATACGCTTTTTATTGCATGGGACTGGGACTTACCAATCTTACCTATATCAATAATATTTCCTTTCATACCATTAATGAATCTCTACTTTGATAGGCTATCAGTGAGAAAAAATTTCTCTTTTTCTCGTTATGTGTCTAGAGCAGGCACTATTTATGTACAACATGTTCTGCTTCCTCTTACCTTAACCTACAAAATAATTAAGGGGCTAGATTTGGGAAACCATGCTAGTTTAATCCCTTTCTTTGAGTAATAGGATGAATCAAATTCTTGTTATCCCATCTTGGAAGTCTCACATATTTTAATAAGAACCTGGTTTAATTTTTGTCTCAATATATTCCATATTATTTTTGAATTACTTTGGGCTTACTAGTGCATGTATCTTTGAAGAGCTTGTTATTATCACAGTGTGTACAAATAATTTTTACGAATAAAGGCATAATTACTTTTGGAGTTATACAGGATCTTGACTTTTTTATGTCCTAGTCCCTTTTTACAACCAGACCTCTATATAACAACATCCTTATATAACAATTATTCACTATAAAAGCCAAGTTTTTCTTAGAACTGATTTTTTAAGTTATAGTTTACTTTTCTATAACAACATTTTACCTATAACATCAACAACCATATTTATAACAGAACGCTCCTTGTAAAATTATCCCTCTATAACAACTATATAGAATCTTTATGATTACAAATAATTATTCTAAAAATATGCACACAATCTTTTCCATTTAACAAAGTTTACACTTGCATAAAACATAAGATTTGAAGATTTGCATATGATATATTTTTCATTAAATACCCTTTTGCTAAAAATTTGGACACGAAACTTCGCTAATTCATTTGTTATATCATTACTAAGAGAATGAAATCTATGAAGCAGCTACATTTACAAAGTTCTTCCATCAATCTTGAAAGAATTTATTTTTCTAGTAGCTTTAAAATGTGTGCCTTAGAGTTTGAATCTTTGTACGTTAGCTATGAATTTATTAATAATGTATTAGCTGTCACGACTCGAAATCCCACCTTCAGGCCGTGATGACGTCTAACGTTGAACCCGCTAGACAAGCCAACGTTTTGGTTAAGTTTACTATTTCATTATTAATAACAATTGAAATAACAGTGGTAAACTAGAACAATTATAATTAGAAATGCGGAAGATAAGAAATTCAACAACTTAAATAATAAATCTTACGAAATTTCCTTAAATACACCCCTAGAACTGGTATCTCAATCTCACGGACAATCTAGATTTACTAAAAATAAAGGTCTGAAATAAATGTGTACAACTGTCTTGGAACTACATGAAAAGACAGATTAGAGAGATAAGGGAGGTGACGCCAAGGCCCGCGAACGTCTGCGGGACTACCTCAGTGTCGCCTGTGGACTGAAGGATACTCCCTCGATCAATGCCCACTGGGTCCGTCTCCGTAATCTGCACAACATAAGGAAGTGCAGGTGTAGTATCAGTACGACCGACCCCATGTACTGAGTAAGTGCCGAGTCTAACCTCGGCGAAGTAGTGACGAGGCTAGGACACGACAAATAACGAATACATGTACAGTTCAATAATGTAATAAAGGAGTAATGACAAGAAATAACAGATAAGTACAAAAAAAATGGAGCGAACATGCTGGGGAAAAGGGATAGCAATTACTGAAATGACGAAAATGAAACAACAGTCTAAATATCCGAAAATAATAACGAGGATCAACAACACGAAATAAACAAGTGAAAAGAAATGGCACGGCATGTCTCCTCGTGCATATTTTTAGCATAACACGACACGGAATTTCCCCTCGTGCATAACAATATAAAATATGGCACGAAGTGTCCCCTCGTGCATAAACAACATAAACATAGCACGGAATGTCCCCTCGTGCATAAAACATCACAATCACGGTACGTAATGTCCCCTCGTGCATATATATATATCATCAACACATCACGGAATGTCCCCTCGTGCATAATAATCATAAACACGGCACGGAATGTCCCCTCGTGCATAAACAACATAAACATGGTACGAAATGTCCCCTCGTGCATAACATCATAAAATATGGCACGGAATGTCCCCTCGTGCATAACAACATAAAACAACAGTTGGCATGAAAATCAACAACAACAAAAAAATCTTAAATGCACAGAATATTCAACAAAAATAATACCGTCCCGGCAAGGGACACATCTATAACCAATCCTACACATGTGTATAATCCAACATAAAGTTCTTCAATCGATCAACTACTCAACAATACCCATAACTAAGAATTTCCACCAAATGAATAGCTATCAAATTGCTATTAAACCCATAAACATAGTAACAGCCAATAAATATCATATAATTGCAAATTTCCGACTCACGGTCATGCTTGACAACAACATATATGTACTCGTCACCTCACCTATAGATTGAACATGGAATACACACGTAGCAATTAGGACTCAATACTTATTCTCTCAAGCTAAGGTTAGGCCAAACACTTACCTCTGACTCTGAAGATCAAAATCAAGCCTCAAGCACCGTTTTTTCTTTCGAACCCGACTCCAAATCAATAGTATCTAGACATAATTGACTCAATAACATCAATGAATGCTTAACAATTCAATTCCAATGCTTAAATGTAGAATTCCCAACTTTCTTTCCAAAATTCCAAAAATCGACCCCGGGCCCGCTTGGTCAAAACACGATGTTCGGACCAAAACCCGATCACCTATTCCCCAACGAGTCCGAATATATAATTTGTTTTGAAATCCGACCCCAAAACGAGGTCAAATTCCCAAATAATCAAAAAGCCCTAACTCTACCTAAAACCCCAATTTCTACCCTTTAATTCCATGATTTTAGGCCTAGAATCTAATGAATGTTGAATAAAATGGAAGAAAACGATGTTAGAATTACTTACCTATGAAGCTATGGTGAAGAAGTTCTTCAAAAATCGCCCAAGGAGGTGCGGAGAAGAAGAAGTTACAAAAAATGGTATAATTCTCGTAAGTGTTCTGTTTTTGGGACTAAATAAATGACTAGGCAAAAATAGCTTACGCGATCGCGTAGAGTACTGAACCTGGACCATTGCGATCGCGTTCGCGTAGAGTACTAGCTACCCAGCCCCACATTTGCACTACGCGTTCGCGTGAGGCTCCTCGCGTTCGCGTAGAGCTTTTTCCCCAAGCTCCGCGTTCGCGTCCAAGGCCCTACGTTCGCGCAGGGTATTTCCACCCCTCCCAGACTTGCTCATCGCAATCGCATGCAGTGCACCGCGATCGCGAAGGTCAAAAGACATGGACACCAGATACAACAGAAAAAATCAGATTTTTCTAAGTTAAACCACCCCGACGCCTACCCGAAACTCACCCGAGCCCTCGGGGTTCCAAACCAATTATGCACACAAGCTCAAAAATATTCTACGGACTTATTCAAGTAATCAAAACACCAAAATAACATCGTAAACATCGAATTAAACCTCAAAATCAATGAAATTCCTTTAAACTTCTAAATTTTTCATTTTCGATCCGAATCACGTCAAACTAAGTCTGTTTTCCACCAAATTTCACAGATAACATACATAAGACATATTAAACTTGTTCTGGGTTCTGGAACCATAATACGTGCCCGATATCACAGGTTTCACATCAAATCTCATTTTCAAAAACCTTTATATTTTTCAGAAAATAATTTTCTTTAAAAATTCATTTCTCGGACTCGGGACCTCGGAATTCGATTCCGGACATACGCCCAAGTCCTATATTTTCCTACGGATCCTCCGGAATCGTCAAATCACGGGTCCGGGTCCGGGTCCGTTTACCAAAATATTTACCAAAGTCAAATTTTATTCAAATAATTATTATTAAATCATCATTTTATCAATTTTTCACATAATGGCTTTCCGGCTACGCTGCCCGGGCTGCGCACGAATATCGAGATGAGATAAAAGGAGGCTTTCACGGCCTCGAAACACAGATTTAGCTAAAATTATACGGGATGACCTTTTGGGTCATCACATTAGCTTTCTTCAATATTTACCTAGTGAAATATTAATATCCTTTGAGATTTTAAATTTAAATAATTTTCTTATCTTTTAACAACATTTCACCATCACTATCATCATCAGATTCATAACTACTTGTATATCTCATAGCACCTAGAGCCTATTTCTTACAATCTTGTTTGCTCTTTTTTTCGGGCATTTAGCTCCAAGAACCCGGTCCTTCTTTTGCTCTTTCACTTTATTAGGATTATTTTTCCTCAACTCAGTTGTGATGCCTATGATGGAGGGCGTGCTCATGAGAGTGGGTCAGGCAGGACTGGCAGTCTTCTATGCTGACAAGTTTCTGAAGAAGGCATGTACATGTTATCTTGGGGCGAATTTCAAGTCTGAATGGGAGAAAAAAAGTGAAGAGCTATATAAGGCATGTGCTACGGTACGTGCGATTTTTGGGCTCAAGATGGTGTAGCCCAAAAGACAAATTTATGTATACCTAGGTCCAAAATGGATAATACGTGTCATGGGCTTGGGTCGAGACATCAGTCTCCCACATGTAGCATCCATCCGTGTTGCTCTTCTCGGGAGCCTTATCATTGGAGGTACTATCCTTTTCAAAAGGTCATTCTTCCTTATTATGTGTTAGAATTTGCGTGTTAGTAAGGCTATGGTATCATCGTCAATTTTCAGATTTTTAGTGACCTTGAGAACCAGGTTCTTATCATTGCGAGGCTCTGCCATCTAGCGATCTTGTTACTACTTCAACTTATAGGTCTTCAAATTTCTAATGATATCGTTAATGGTAGCTTCAATTATTTCGTTATCCCAAGAGAATGGTAGCACACTTAAAATCTTCTTACAAACTTATTCATAGGGTTGGCTTCTTAAGAGAGATTAAACTCTTTGGTAATGGTTGTGAACCTATTATGTATTTCTTGAATAGTTTTCCCCTCCTTTATCTTGAAAAGTTCATAGTTCCTTATGAGCATGTCAATACTAAATTGTTTGACCTAGTTTGTTCCTTCATGAGCAGTTCCAAATTTTCTTACATTATTATATGCAAAGATTCGATTATCCTTAGGAATTTTCTCAAAAACATCTTAGAGCTCTATATTTTTTCCTTCTAGAAAATCTTGCATTCTTTCTTTTCACCATCCATGATACTTTCCGTTAAGCAATGGTGGACTTGTGGTTGATTATCCTTCTTAAACGCCTATAGGTGCAGCAATCTTGGATTAATTCAAGGTGGTTAGCCTTACATTGGAAAAATCTGGTCTGATACCAATTATTATTTTAGGATGCACCTAGACACAAGAGTAAAAGTGAACTGTGTCTTGCCTGATTTTCGCGAGTTAAAGAACTTGGTAATTTGACTAAACTATTTTGACAAAAACTAAAACTAAAGTGAGAAAATATAAAGTACTCAAGTTTATGTGAAAACCCTCCTTGTTCAAGGGATTAAAAATCACAACCTACCCTCGTAAGATTTGCTTTGAAAATTTACTAACATCCACGACCTACCCTCGTAAGATTTGCTTCGGAACTTTACTAACATCAAAGAGCAGTTTTAGGTTATAACTCAATAACCAGTGGGACTAACTCTATTACCTTAACTTATACAATTAATTTAATTGTAGTTACTCCTTCATGACCATAAACTCTACCCTCGAAAGCTAACCAAACTCTTCATAACTTGATAATCTATGATTATACTTCTCAAAAGCAAAATAGGTTACAGTGAAATAACAAAGACTTAAACCTATACAACTAAAGAGCTAAAGCAGCTTCGTATTTGGGAACAGGTTCTTCAGATGCTCAACTTGAATCCTTAAAAGCACCTACTTGCTATAATTGCAATTTGCCTTATAGAATTCTATGAGATTGTGCGAAAAGCATTAGAAGCATTAACCTCTAATAGTGACAACGTGATGCTATATATTGGAGAGAAGTAGGCCCAATTTTTTATTTATTTTAGCTTCAAAATTTAAAACAAATTGGTTACCCCATAAAAATAAATTCTAAGAGGGTTCTATTTATTTTCTTAAAAACTTTATACGTTTTTTCTTTCCATGCAAGTATCTTCGTGATTGATGAATCATGGTTGACCATGAATTTCTCTAGTTATTACTATATTTTTAACATGAAACAAATCCTACAAGGAATCTGACTGTTAGCATAAATTGGTTTTTCCAGCTCAACCCAACTTGCATTAGAAAATAACTTTCAGATTTTAATCAGCTTCAAGGGACATGGTTCTTACACAATTATTTGTTGATTATCAAAATCAATATAAGATTAGCTCAATAAATTTTTCTTTTTGTTAATGACAAACCAATGTGCAACTTCAACATCAGAACCAGCTTCATTATCACCATTTTTCCTACTAGACATCTGTTTTTGCATAAGTCTAGGGATTCACTTTCAATTCATTACAATCCTATAGATGGCTAGGCAAAAGAACTATTGGTTCAATAGTTTCCTGCAAATAGATATCTTGTAATCACAATTAATCATTTAAATGCACAAAGACTAGGTCTGTTGATCAGTTTATATGCATATTCTTTAATTTTCTCCTTTTGGTATCATAAAAAAAGTAGAGCATTAGTAGAGTCGAAAGCGAAAATTAAGCAATATTAAACTCATGGTCGTTCGGTCTACATTAACATGTACATAAGTTAAGAGCTCAAACGTTTAATCTCATAACATTATCCATCTAGGAGAAACTCATCAAATCAAAATAAAAAATTTATTTTCTATGCACCAATTGAGCCTCAAAGGCCCAAGCCAATAGAAAGTTATAAGAACATGCCTAGATTACCACAAAACAAGAATAAACCAACAAAGTACAAAATGATAGCCAACAACACTGGTTTGGATTGGCTTATGTAATGTGTCGGCTAAGAAGAAGGGAACTTAGGAAAGTGAATAAGAAGAAGGAAGTCTGGGGTTGGAATTAAAGCATACGTGAGCTGCACATGGGTTAGATCCAATGGCTGAAATAAAAGGGCCAAATAAAGGGTGGAGACTAAACAAGCTCAAAGTCGGTTGGGCCAAGCATACAACCACTTTTGGGCCTAACAGAAAGGCAGTTATTTGATCGGTATTATTCTGATTCTCTCTCCTCTCTTTCTTTCTAAACTCAATTCTCCTATCTTCTTCTTCTTCCTTATTCCATCCTAATTCACCTTCATTTACAGGTATTAATGACGGACTACGATGGAGCTTAGAATCATTTGGTTCATTGTAATTATTTAGTTCGAGTAGCTATTGTAACATTTGGTCCGAATTAATAAAACTGTCAATTTCATCTCAAATTCTATTTTTTTGTTACAAGTATATTACAATTGGTATCAGAGAATATCCTGGCCATTCACAGTGACAGGCGTAGAAACACGATCTAAATCTACTGATGAATCGATAAAAAAATTAGAATCGCAATTTCAGCAGTATACATCAACTAACGACGCAAGACTAGAAGACTTGGGGAAGAAGTTAGAGTTGTTGGTGGAGGAGCTCCTTCCTCCACAGGATGGAATTTTGGGCAGTGCACTGGTGGAAGGACTGCTAAATGCAGGTGTGAACAGTCGATCATGGCTGGGAGAGAACAGGGAGACTCATGGCAGCAGGAACTTAGGTCATTCATCGCAGTCTCGAGTTGATATTCCATACTTTGAGGGGGTGGATCCTTGTGCATGGTTGAGGAAGTGCGAGAGGTTTTTCCAGCACAACAACATCACTGATCCTCAACAGAAGCTGGAGGAGGCAGTCCTTCATCTCAATGGTAAGGCCGATTCATGGTTCTTTTCCTATCGCATAAGCAAATGAGTAGTTAGATGGCAAGAATTTACTGCTGAAATTTGTAGTAGGTTTGAGGGTGCATCTAACAGTAAACTCAACCTAATTGGGAAATTCAAAAAAATAGAACAAACAGGAACAATGTATGAGTATTTGAAGTTTGAGGAGCTTAAAGCATGGGTGTTGATTAGGAATCCCACAATACCTCAAGAATTTTTTTAGAATTGTTCATTGAAGGGTTAAAGGAAGAGATTAGGCGTACAGTAAAGATGTTGGATCCCTATTCTTTTAACAAGGCAGTAGAAAAGGCTAGACATAAGGAAAATCTTCTAACATCTGTTAATAAGGGGGGTAGAACAACATGGAGTACATGACCATCTTTAGAGTTCACTGCCCAAGGGAGTAAAGGTCTGAGTACTGGTTCTAACTATGCAAATAACAAGTTGTTTGAAAGCAGAAAGGCTCAAGGCCTATGTTACAAATGTGGAGATAAATATCACCTTGGGCACCAGTGTAACAGAGACAGCTGAATGCAATCTCAGCTGCCCAAGAGGAGATTGTAGAAGAAGTAATAGAACCAGAGGAGACTATGATTGTTCCAGAAGAGGAGATAGTTGATGAAGCTATCAGTCTGAATGCCTTATCTGGTACTGAGGTTCCCAATACCATTAAGCTAATAGGAGATTCCAAGAAGAACTCCTTAACTATATTGTTGGACTCAGGAAGTACACATAGTTTCCTAGACATGGAGGCAGCCAAGAGAACTGGATGTGTTATTTCAGAAGCTGTACCTATGAGGGTCACAGTAGCAAATGGCAACTACCCCATGAGCTTGCACATTTGTCACAAGTTTAGGTGGAAAATTCAAGGGGTGGAATTTGAGGACACAGTCAGAATTATCAGATTGGGGGGTAATGACATGATATTAGGGGGAGATTGTATGAAGGCCCATAATCCAGTCCTTTTGGATTTTGTGGAATATAAGGTGCATGTTACTCATAAAGGGAAAAGAGTAGAACTTAAGGGGATCTATAACCAGGCAAAATTGAAAAGTATGTCAGCAAATGGAGTCATACAGTTACTTAAGAAGGGTCAAGCTATTTGGTCACACCTATTTACAATGTCAGCTGAGGAAAGTACAGAGGCAGAGGATTTACATGTGGAGATTGATGAGGTGCTGAAGAAATACCCAGATGTATTCTTGGAGCCAAATTCACTACCACCAAGGAGAGCCCGTGATCATTTGATTCCCCTGAAAACAGATGCAAATCATGTAAGTATCAGGACTTACAGATATAGTTTTTTTCAGAAAAATGAATTGAAAAGCAAGTTAATGAAATGCTCAAGAATGGCATAATACAACCTAGCCATTCTCCTTTTTCATCACCTGTTCTACTAGTTGAGAAAAAGGATGGGAGCTGGAGATTTTGCATAGATTATAGAGCTTTGAATAATATGACCATAAAAGATAAGTTTCCTATTCCTTTAGTTGATGATTTAATGGATGAATTGTGTGGTTCAAGCATCTATTCCAAAATAGACTTGAGGGCTGGATATCATCAAATAAGGAAGGGGGAAATGACATTTATAAGACTGCATTTAGAACTCATTTGGGGCATTATGAGTTCAAGGTCATGCCTTTTGGGCTGACCAATGCTCCTGCCACTTTTCAATCACTCATGAACCATGTGTTCTGAGACTATCTTAGGAGGTTTGTGTTGGTGTTTTTTGATGACATTCTCATATATAGTTCTACCATGGAAGAGCATGTGAAACATTTAAATAGTGTTCTGGGAATTCTTAGGAAGGAACAACGATTTGCTAAACTTTCAAAGTGTTCATTTGGTCAATCACAAGTGGAGTATTTGGGGCACATCATAACAGGGGAAGGGGTTGCTACTGACCCTTCCAAAATTGAGGCTATGACTCATTGGCCTACTCCTACCACAATTAAGGCCCTAAGGGATTTTCTGGGACTTACTGGGTACTATAGAAGATTCATTAAGTCCTATGGAGTCATTAGTAGACCAATGACCAATTTGTTGAAAAAGAATGCTTTCCTTAGGAATCCAGAAGCAGACCAAGCATTTCAAACCCTCAAAAAGTCTATGATCAGTGCACCAGTGCTAGCACTAGCAGATTTTAACAAGACATTCATCATAGAGACTGATGCTTGCTCTAAAGGAATGGGGCTAGTGTTGATGCAAGAAGATAGGCCTATTGCTTATTTCAGCAAAGCCTTGGCACCAAGACACTTGGGATTATCTACTTATGAAAAGGAGTTCATGGTTATTTTCTCAGCTGTGGATAAGTGGAGACATTATCTACAAGGAGGTCATTTTATCATCAGAACAGATCACCACAGCCTAAAATACCTCCTGGAGCAGAGGGTTACTACTGCACTTCAACAGAAGGGACTGACTAAATTACTTGGTCCGGATTATGAAGTTCAATACAAAAGGGGAGTTGAAAATAGGGTGGCTGATGCATTATCTAGGAGACAAGAAGAAGACTCATCACTATGTGCCCTTTCTTCTACTGACCCTACTTGGATGAGTGAGGTGGAACAGAGTTATGAACATGATCAGGTGGTTCATCAGTTAATCATAGAGCTGATAACCAACACACATTCCAACTCTAGCTACACTCTAACTCAGGGAGTTGTTAGGTATAATCAGAGGATCTACATTGGACAGGGTCCAATTTGAGAGTTAAAGTCTTTGAGGCCATGCATCAATCTCCTTTGGGGGGTTATTCTGGACAACAAGGGACCTATAAAAGGATGAGTATGATTTTCTTCTGGCCTAACATGAAGAAGGATGTATACAAATGGGTAGCAGAATGTGATATTTGTCAACAAGTGAAAAATGAAAATATCCACACCCCTGGCTTGCTACAACCCCTACCCATTCCGGAGTTACCATGGCAGGACACAACCATGGATTTTGTGGAAGGGTTTCCATCATCAAACCATAGAAATGCCATATTGGTAGTAGTGGACAGACTTACCAAGTATGGTCATTTCTTAGCTCTCAAACACCATTTTACAGCACATGATGTAGCTGATTTGTTTTTGATAGAAGTGTACAAGTTACATGGGTTACCTAACACTATTGTCTACAGAGATTGTGTGTTTACTAGTCAGTTTTGGAAAAGACTCTTCAAATCTATGGGGGTTAAGTTACACATTCCCACTTCATACCACCCACAGACACACGGGAAAACAGAGAGGTTGCACAGGTGTCTGGAAGCCTATTTGCATGCTATGGTATTTACTAAACCTCACCAATGGGTCCAGTGGCTACCTTTGTCTGAGTGGTGGTACAACACAAACCACAACACTGCCCTTAAAACTACCCCATTACAGGCGTTGTATGGGTTTGCTCCACCACAGATTCGTTTGGGGTCCTTACCCCAACCTGTTCAGTCCCAAGTAGGGACATGCATAGCCCAAAGGAAGCAAATGTTACAGCAGTTGAAGGACAACCTATCTCAAGCCCAGGAAAGAATTAAGTTTTATGCGGATAAGAACATATCAGAAAGAGTTCTAAGTGTAGGGGATTGGGTATATCTGAAGCTTCAGCCTTATAGACAAGCTTCAGTTGCAGTAAGGAAGAACCTCAAATTAAGTGCTAAATTCTATGGGCCTTATAAAGTTCTACAAAAGGATAAGAGAAGTGGCTTACCGTTTAGAGCTTCCTCCAGGCTCTCAGATCCATCCTATTTTTCACGTGCCCCAGCTGAAGAAACGAGTCGGCCCCGACATTAGTCCACAACAACAGACACCGATTTGTGATGCGAATGGTGAGGTCTTGGTTCATCCAGTGGCTATTTTGAAGAGGAAAATGGTGAAGGTTAACAATGGAGTGTGAGTCAAAGTATTGGTTCAGTGGGCTAATTTGAGTGAAGAAGAGGCAACCTAGGAAGATTGGGGCTATGTTCGAAGCAGATTCCCAGATTTTGTGGCACAACTCTAACCTTGAGGAAAAGGTCAATTTTCATCGGAGGGTATTGTAATGTGTCGACGAAGAAGAAGGGAAATTAGGAAAGTGAATAAGAAGAAGGAAGTCTGGGGTTGGAATTAAAGCACACGTGAGCTGCACATGGGTTAGATCCAATGGCTGAAATAAAAGGGCCAAATAAAGGGTGGAGGCTAAACAAACCCAAAGTCGGTTGGGCCAAGCATATAACCACTTTTGGGCCTAACAGAAAGGCAGTTATTTGACCGGTATTATTCTGATTCTCTCTCTTCTCTTTCTTTATAAACTCAATTCTCCTATCTTGTTCTTCCTTCTTCCATTCTAATTCACCTTCATTTACAGGTATTAATGGCGGAGTACAATAGAGCTTATAATCATTTGGTTCATTGTAATCATTTAGTTCGATTAGCTATTGTAAATTTGGTCCGAATTAATAAAACTGTCAAATTCGTCTCAAATTCTATTTTTTTGTTACAAGTATATTACAACTTAAGACGTGAGTAGAGACTAGGTTTATTTGTTGGTTGAGGGTAGGGTTTGGATAAGCCATAATAATTTGTCAAGGCGAGCAGTGGAACCTTCTTGATCTTTATGTATTTTCTCGATCCACCGCCTATTCTCATCCTCCAAAGAGAAAATCTCCTTATTCGGCCTCTTATTCACCTATTTGACAACTTCCAAATCATTAGTCTTCCTGATTTGCTCCAAAATCTATATTTTAGGGAGTTTAAAATCATTAACTTAATAAATCCTATTTAACTCATCTTCTCCTTCAAGTTCATATATAGCCATTAATGGTTTTTCATTATTTTTATACCCATAATTCTCACATATTCTCACACATGGTTAGTTCAATGTTGGCTTGCCTAGCAGCGATGTTGGGCGCCATCACGGTCTGTAGGAGAAATTGGGTCATAACATCTCTAGTTGTAATCTATCGTAAAGTTACTAACTTTAATACTAGGAAGTAATGAATCTTACCTTGGACGATGTCTCCACAAATCCTAGGTTTTGCATCTTGAGGAACTCTTTGATTCTTGAATGAAAATCTAGGTTTCAGGAATTAGAAGGTACTAAATGATGGTAATATTTATAGGTGAATTCATGTTAAAGATCTTACCATGGGCGTCATTCTCACAAACCCTAGGTTTGAGGATAAATCTTGTTTTTAAGTTCTTGTGTATGATATAATAATTTGAAGATGAAATCTTGTTCGTATTTATGTCGGGGAGTAATAATCCAACCCTAATTGTGTTAAAAAGACTCACCTTATGCATTGGGGAATGATCTTTGGTCAATATCTCCTTGAATAAAATAAGTCCTAACTCTTTGGGGTGTTTGAAATGGAAAAATCCTTTGGGATATTTAAAGGCTGACCAGCTAGGTGAGGCATGCCTTTTCATGCTAAAGCACAAACTTTGTTGTTTCTGAAAATCTCCATATCCAATTCTTTTGGTGCTAAAGTACAAATATTATTGCATCTGAAAATCTATATATGCAACCTCGTGCTTTTTTTAGCATTCCAAACCTTCACACCATAACTTTGTTAACATACTTAAGGGATATAACAAACTCGTGGAGGTTACATACACATCGAGATTTTTAAAATTATGTCATTAGGCATGTAATTAGTTGAAAATAAAGTTTTTGTTATGAAACAATAAAGAACAAGAACAATATTGCAGAGAAAGAGAGAGAAAATTCTTATTGAATTTTGGGATGATTTACAATGGAGTAAGACCCCTCTATTTATAGGGGAAAAATGACTTAGCCACAAAGTAGAACTCTCTAAAAGATAGACATTCACTCTAAATAGAATTCTATTTATAACACTCCCCCTTGAATGTCTATTCAACAAATAATGTGTCTCGTTAAAACCTTAACTAAAATAAAACCCAATGGGAAAAAAAATTCTAGAAAAGGGAAAAGAGTACACATGTTTAGAAATGCGCCTTTTGGTTGCCTCGTTAAAAACCTTGCAAGGAAAACCCAGTGGGACAAAACCTTGTAAGAGAAAAAGAGTGCAACGCGCATTAACTCCACCTGATGAGAGCATCAATTCACATCCTTGAGTCTTCGCATACCGATCTAGTACACTAGCTTCTTGAAGGTTGACGTTGGTAGAGATTTTTTGAACAAATCAGCCATATTATCACTTGAACGAATCTGTTGCACATTTATATCACCATTCTTTTGAAGATTATGTATGAAAAATAACTTTGGTGAAATATGCTTTGTCCTATCTCCTTTTATGAATCCTCCATTCAATTGGGCTATGCATGCTGCATTGTCTTCATACAAAATCGTGGGTAGTTTGTCACACTTCAAACCACATTTGTCTCAAATAAGATGTATTATAGACCTCAACCACACACATTCTCGACTTGTTTCACGAATAGCAATTATCTCTGCATGATTAGATGATGTAGCCACGGTCGATTGCTTAGTCGATCGCCAATATATGGCAGTGCCTCCATAGGTAAACACATAACCTGTTTGAGATCGGGCCTTGTGTGGATCAGATAAATACTCAGCATCGACATAACCAACAAGATCAGGACTGCAATTATTGCCATAAAATAAGCCCATATCGGTAGTTCCTTTTAGATACCGTAATATGTGTTTGATTCCATTCCAATGTCTCCTTGTAGGAGCAGAGCTATATCTTGCTAAGACATTAACTGAAAAAGTTATGTCAGGCCTTGTTGTATTAGCAAGATACATTAGTGCACCAATTGCACTAAGATATGGTACTTAGGACCAAGTAGATCTTCATTCTCTTCTTGAGGTCGGAATGGATCCTTATTCACATCAAGTGATCGAACAACCAACGGAGTACTTAATGGATGTGCTCCATCCATATGAACCGTTTCAGTACCTTTTCTATAGGTAGATTGATGAACAAAAATTCTGTTTACCAAATGTTCAATTTGCAAACCAAGACATAATTTTATCTTTTCAAGATCTTTCATATCGAATTCTTTCTTTAAATAATCAATTGCCTTTTGGAGTTCTATAGGAGTTCCAATAAGGTTTATGTCATCAACATATACGGCAAGTACAACAAATTTTGATGTTGTTTTCTTTATAAAAACACATGGACAAATGGCATCATTTATATAACTTCCTTTAATAAGTACTCACTAAGACGATTATACCACATACGTCCGGATTGCTTTAGACCATACAAAGATCTTTGCAATTTGATTGAAAACATTTCCCGGGATTTTGAATTATGTGCGTTAGGCATTTTAAATTCCTCGGGAATTTTCATGTATATCTCATTATCAAGTGAGCCATAAAGGTAGGCGTTAACCACATCCATTAAATACATGTCAAGCTTTTCATGGACAACAAAACTAATTAGATAAAGGAACGTTATAGCATCCATAATGGGTGAATATGTCTCTTCATAATCGACACTAGGCCTTTGTGAAAATCCTTGTGCAACAAGGCGTGCCTTATATCTTTGTACCTCATTGTTCTCATTCCTCTTGCGTACAAAGACCCATTTATAGCCAACAGGCTTAACACCATTAGGTGTTTGGACTACAGGCCCAAAAACTTCACGTTTCGCAAGTGAATCCAACTCTTATTGGATTGCTTCTTGCCATTTTGGCGAATCATGTCTTTGTCGACATTCTCCAACATATTGAGGTTCAATATCCTCACTATATTGCATAATTCTAGATGCAACATTATATGCAAAGACATAATACACCACTATATCCACTCGATTCAAATTTGTCTCAATATCGATTGGATTTATTGATAGTTCCTTATTATCTTGAGTCTCGGGCTCAATGGTTTCTTCATGAATCTCAGAATTTATTAAATCGTGGATTTCTTCATGAGACTCTTTCGTAGTGTCATTTTGATCATTTATTTTCCTTTTTCTAGGATTTCGATCCTTAGAACCCAATGGTCTGCCACGTTTTAGGCGTGCTTGTGACTCATTAGCTATGACACTAGAAGATTGTCCAATAGGGACATCAATACGGATTGGAACATTCTCAGCAGGGATATGTGATTTTGTTATCCTTTTCAAATCCGTAAATGCGTCTGGCATTTGATTTGTTATTCTTTGCAAATGAATAATCTTTTGCACCTCTTTTTCACAAATAGAGGTACGTGGATCAAGATGAGATAATGATGGATTTTTCCACAAAATTTCCCGTTTGGTTTCACAAATTTCTCCCCCTAATTTTGGGAAAAGTGTCTCATCGAATCGACAATCTGCAAATCGAGCAGTGAATAAATCCCCCGTTAATGTTTCAAGATAGCGAATAATGGAGGGCAATTCAAACCCAACATATATTCCTAACCTTCTTTGGGGACCCATTTTGGTGCGATATGGTGGTGCTACAAGCACATATACTGCGCATCCAAAAATTCTTAAATGGGATATATTAGGTTCATGACCCAAAACTAATTGCAACGGGGAATATTTGTGATAATTTTTCGGTCTGAGACGAACTAGCATTTCTGCATGCAAAATGGCGTGACCCCAAATAGAAGTGGGCAGCCTCGTTTTCATTAGTAACGGTCTTGCTATCAATTGCAAACGTTTAATTAAAGACTCTGCTAGGCCATTTTGAGTGTGAACATAAGCTACAGGATGTTCCACTTTTATCCCAATTGATAAGAAATAATCATTAAATGCTTGGGATGAAAACTCAGCAGCATTATCAAGTCTAATAGACTTAATTGGATTATCGGGGAATTATGCCCGTAATCGAATTATTTGTGCCATTAATTTTGCAAACGCGAGATTGCGAGATGACAATAAGCACACATGAGACCATCTAGAGGATTCATCTATTAAGACCATAAAATATCTAAACGACCCACTAGGTGGGTGAATATGTCCACAAATGTCCCCTTGTATACGTTCCAATAACGCAGGGGACTCAATCCCAACCTTTGTTGGTGATGGTCTCAGAGGCGGATCCAGGATTTAAATCTTATGGGTTCAATTTTAAGGCTTTTAACATTGAACCCATTATATTTTTAAATTTATGGGTTCATATCTACTATTTTTTCAATTTTAATGAATTTTTACATATAAATTTTTACTCTGCGTCGAAAGTTATGGGTTCAGTTGAACCCGTAGGTTGTACACTACATCCGCCATTGGATGGTCTTATAATTAACTTACCTTGATAATAAGAAGTGAAAGAAAATTCATTATTTAAAAGAATCTTTAAATTCTTTAATGGATGCCCATTTGAGTTTTCTATAATTCGTCTCATCATAATTGATCCAGGATGTCTCAATCGATCATGCCAAAGTCAAAAGTATTGGAATCAATAACCTTTTGGTTTACGGTAGAATGTGCCTCAATTGCATTAATTCTTGTCTAATACAGGCCACAAGATAAGGATGGAAACTTCTCAATAACCCTCTTTTGGCCAGAGACATTCTTGGTAATGATGAGATATTCAAGATTATTCTCATCTATTGTCTCAATATTGATATCCATTTCGGCGGATATCTTTAAAACTCAACAAGTTCCTCTTGGACTTGGAGGAGAACATCGCATTCTCTATGATAATTGCAGAGTTATAGTAGCTCTTCCAGAGCCTTCAATTAATTCACTACTACCAGAAATTGTAGTAATGTCTGCCTTACACATACTTAAATGAGAGAAATATTTCTTCTCTTTGAATATTGTATGTGTCGTACATGAATCAACAAAGCAAATATTTTTACAATTAAATACTAATCCAAGTTTGCTTTGTGAGGTATCCATATTTGCTTCTCATGGTTTGACATACAAAGAAATATACGAATAAACGTTAGTATTTTCAACAAAAATGGAAAGAAAACAAAGTTAACCCAATGATTCAATAATAACCTTTTTAATGCAATTTCGAGCAAACTCTCATTATGATACGAATAGTTACATAGCTAAAATAATGTAATTATAAGTACACAACTCATATGACTACAACTACAATAGATTTAGTAGGTATCTAACGGACGAGTTGTTCTTGTCAAGATCAAATTCTTTAAAATCTATGTATTAATAACCCATCTTAACTACTAATGTTAAAGACTGGAAAAGTGCATTCTAAACTTACTGTTTGACAATAAAAAAAATTATTTTATTATATATATTGTTACACGAGAAGAGAAAAAGTTTAAATAATTTTTAAAAAAAAACAGATTGTTATGTGTGGGCCACAAAGAAATAAACAATCAAAATTGAATTGTTTGGGAGAAGTTGGCGGCATCTCAAATAAGGAATTTTGGTCTTCTTATCTTATTATAAGTACAAAGATGCGAGAAAAACTAACGCCATTTCATAAAATAAATTGTACTAATTGATATTAATGACTATTACTCATGTAAAGAACTATTATTACATGATGTTTATTCATTAAGTACTATGAATAGGCAAAATAAAATAAAATCAAACTACTCAATCATCTTTAACCACAGATCCATCACCGATCAAGTGGTTTATTTTTCCATCAGGGCGCTCAAAGAAGTCTGCCACATCTAAGTGGGTGATGTCAAATTCATTGTCATAAACAAAATTAGCTTCANTACACCAGGAAAATTTCTTCCTTGTCCAAGGCCACGACCACGACCACGACCATTAATAGGGCCACGACCTTTCTCACGTTTGGCATAATGGGGATACACCTCATTCACTTCAGGAAATGGTGTAGACCCAGTGGGTCGATTTTTGTGATTTCTCATGAGCAAGTCATTATTTCGCTCAGCCACAAGGAGAAGAGAAATCAACTCAGAGTACTTTTTGAAACCTTTCTCTCGGTATTGTTGTTGCAAGACCATATTGGAAGCATGAAACGTTGTGAACATTTTTTCAAGCATATCATAGTCAGTGATAGTATCTCCACAGAGTTTCAATTTAGAAGTAATTCTGAACATTGCAGAATTATATTCAGAAACAGACTTAAAGGCTTGGAGCCTCAAATGAGCCCAATCATATCTTGCTTGTGGAAGAGTGACCAACTTTAAGTTGTCATATCTTTCCTTTAAGCCATTCCACAAACAAGTGGATCTTTGACTGTGAGATATTCAATTTTCAACCCTTCATCAAGGTGATGGCGCAAGAAAATAAAGGTCTTAGCAAAGTCTTGGGTAGATTCTTTATTTTTATCTTTAATGGCGTCTCCAAGACCCATTGCATCTAAATGGATTTCAGCATCCAACACCCACGTCATATAGTTCTTGCCCGAAATTTCAAGGGCAACGAACTTTCTTTTCATAATATCAGTCATAATTAAAAAGAGGAGAAAATTTATACCTTAATCTTCTCAAAGAGCTTCTTGAGATGGTAGCGTCTCGTGCTGATAACATGTTATGAAACAATAAAGAACAAGAACAATATTGCAGAGAAAGAGAGAGAAAATTCTTATTGAATTTTGGGTTGATTTACAATGGGGTAAGACCCCTCTATTAGGGGGAAAATGACTTAGTCACAAGGTAGAACTCTCTAAAAGATAGACAATCACTCTAAATAGAATTCTATTTATAACAGTTTTAAAATTTTGGGGTTTTACAAGAAGAAACTTAAGATATTTATCATTGTATGTTAACTCGCTTATGAGAAATGTGGGTCAAAATACTTTTCATTTCATCAAACTTTGTTATAATTTTCAGCTCAGGCCATCTCCAACCCTTACCTCTATTTTCTCCTCCAAAATGCAGTAAACTCCAAAATTTTATTTTATTTTCTTATTTTTATTAAAGAAAACCTATCTTTTTTTTCTTTTTTACATATTCATCACATATAGTTTAATATAAAATTATTTTATATCATAAATTTTTAAATAATATAATTTGTAAGCAAATATTATAGATTATATATATTAAAGGATAATTCAAATAAAAGTAAAATCATTGAGATACAAGATAATTCAATACACATTACATAATGGTAAAATTCATATTAAACATTACAAAAATATTCAACTTCCACATCTAGTATGCTCTCATAAATGATCTATTAATGCATTACGAAGTGCAAAATGCGTATCTTTGTCCTTAATTTTTTTTTGTCGAGCTAAAAATTGCTCAAATCGATAATTTTCATCTACTACCATTTCTACCGTTGGAGTTGGACATTCCCAATCATCTTGAATTGGTGCATTAAGATCATGTTCATCATCTATTATCATGTTGTGCAGTATAATACATGTAGTTATTATATCATGTAACACTTTTTCTTCAAAATCGTGATGGTCCCGCAACAATTGCGAAACGAGCTTAGAAAGCTCCGAATGCATGTTCACCATTCATTTTTTGAGATGATTGTATATTTTTTGTATAATTATAGATTATAATAAAATTAACTTACAATTTTACATAAAAATAATAAATGCATGAAAATTAATTTATCAAAATTATACGCCAAGGTTAAGATGTAAAATTAATATTATAAAGATATTACATAAATATAATTAGGTGTATATAAATAGATAAATCCAAAGAATTAAATAATAAAAAATAATAATAAAATAAGCATAAATAGTAACGGGGGAGATGAATAGTGTCGCCCATATTTGGAGTAACACTATTCATCCCCCATTTTGGAGGCAAAAATGGGGGAGGGTTGAAACTCCATTATGACAAAAATTTCCCCCATTATGAAGAAATGAGGGAGGGTTGGAGATGCTCTCACTAAACCTAAACCTTACTCGATCCTTCATTTAATCTACACCATTTATATTGCATAAGTTATGTGATGACCCAAAAGGTCATCCTGTGTAAATTTAGCTAAAACTATGTTCCGAGGACCCGAAAGCCTCCGTTAATGTCACCTCAATGTGCGTGCGCAGCTGGGGCGCATAGCCTAGAAACCTTTATGTGGAAATGTGTTAAACAATTGAATTTATGATAATTAATTGAATAAAGTTGACTTTGGTCAACATTTCTGGTAAACGGACCCGAACCTGTGATTTGACGGTCCAGGAGGGTCCGTAGGAAAATATGGGACCTGGGTGTATGCCTGGAATCGAATTCTGAGGTGCCAAGTCCGAGAAATAAATTTTTAAAGAAAATTATTTTCTGAAAATAATAAAGACTTTTTGAAAATGAACTTTGATGTGAAGTCTGTGTTACCGGGCCCGTATTATGGTTCCGTAGCCCGGAACAGGTTCAATATATGTTATATGAGTTATCTGTAAAATTTGGTAAGAAACGGACTTGGTTTGACGTGTTGCGGATCAAAAATAGAAAATTTGATAGTTTATGAAGTTAGAGGAAATTCTATGGATTTTTGAGTTTAATTCATTGTTTTTGATGTTATTTTTGTGGTTTAATTACTCGAATAAGTTCATAGGATGATTTTGAAGTAGTGTGTATATTTGGTTTTGAGCCCCGAGGGCTCGGGTGAGTTTCTGGTAGGTGTCGGGGTGCTAAAAGGTTGAAAAATCTTGTGTAAATAGGCTGTTGCTGGTGTCTGATGTTTTGATCTATGCGATCGCGTAGGGTTAGCTGCAATCGCATAGCTTTAAGTAAGGGGGAGGTCAGTTTCCTCTATGCGATCGCATAAAACTGTCCGCGGTCGCATAGGGGAATAAGAGGTCTGGGTGGGGGCTGGCTAGGTACCCTGTGCGATCGCATAGACTCGTTCGCGATCGCATAAGGAGGGGTTCCTTGAGCTGTGCGATCGCAGGTCCCCGTTCGTGATCGCGGTGCATTAGAAGCATACCTCTATGCGATCGCAGCCCTCTCTTCGCGATCGCATAGGCTTATTTCGTCCAGTCATTTTTAAAGCCTAGAAACAAAACAGTTACGAGATTAAACCCATTTTTCTCATCTTCTTCTTCTCCACTCTTCTTGGGCGATTCTTGGGAGACTTTTCCTCCATAGCTTCATAGGTAAGTGTTCTTAACTCTGTTTTCTTTCATTATCATCAACTATTTTAGATTCTAGACCTAAAATCATGGATTAAAAGGTAGAAATTGGGGGTTTTGGGTAGAGTTAGGACTTTTGGAATTTTTGGGAATTCAACCTCGTTTAGGGGTCGGATTTTAAAACAAATTGTATATTCGGGCTCGTGGGGGTGGGTGATTGGGTTTTGGTCCGAACCTCGGGTTTGGACCAAGCGGGCCCGGGGTCGAAGTTTGGTATTTTTGGAAGAATGATGGGAAATGCATAATTAGGAAGGAATAGGTATTGAGTCGTATGTGCTACTTGTGTTATCATGTTCAATGTATAGGTGAGGTGACGAGTACCTATGCAATGTTTACCAAGTATGCTCGTGAGTCTAATTTGGTGAATTACGTGTTATTATTTCGATATTTATTGTGTTATGAAGTAGTTTCCTTTGGGAAGTTGTTTAATTGTTGAGAATATTTGTTTAAGTATTTGTGATAGGATATCTCAGTTGAGGACCTATCTCATTACGTTATGTACTTGTAAGAGATTGGTTATAGCTAGGTCCCTTGCCGGGCATTGTTATTATTTTGGTTGATATTCCCCTTGCTGGGTGGTTATGAACTGTATTTCGCCCTATTAAATTCCTTGCCAAGTGTTATCTGTTGTTGATTTGGGTGAGGAAGAGTGTAAAGCACGAAGGGTGATGGCGTGTATTCATTGCATTCATTTCATTCATATCATAGTGAGGAAGAGAGTAAAAGCACGAAGGGTGATGCCGTGCCATGATTTATATTTCTTTCATTACGCATTGCATTGTGAGGATGAGAGTAAAAGCACGAAGAGTGATGCCGTGCCATGATTTATATTGCTTTATTTTATACATTGCATTGTGAGGACGAGAGTAAAAGCACGAAGGGTGATGTCATGCCATGATTTATATTGCTTTCATTTACGCATTGCATTGTGAGGATAAGAGTAAAATCACGAAGGGTGATGCCGTGTACATTCTTGCTTGAGTTATTATTTCTTGTTAATTTGATTATTTTGCATTATTGTTTGATTCAGTTATTCATATTTGCTTCTCACTTGTTACCCCCATTACTTGTCCCCGTATTATCATGATTAACTGCTTATTTCTAGCTTTTCTTTGGTACATATTATAGAACTGTGCAGGTAAATTATTGTTGTCGTGTCTAGACTCGTCACTACTTCGCCGAGGTTATGCTCGGCACTTACTCAATACATGGGGTCGGTTGTACTGATGCTACACCTGCACTTCTTTATGTTGTGCAGATTACGCAGCCGGACCCGGTGGACATCGTTAGAGGGAGTATCCTTCAGTCCAATTCAGACGACACCGAGGTAGTTTCGCAAGCGTTCGTGGATCT
The DNA here is from genome assembly GCA_005239505.1 of Nicotiana paniculata. Lineage (NCBI taxonomy): Eukaryota > Viridiplantae > Streptophyta > Magnoliopsida > Solanales > Solanaceae > Nicotiana > Nicotiana paniculata. The sequence goes on from ML367851.1 coordinate 74,096, forward strand.
CTGCGTCACTATCTATCTTTCATTCTGTTATCTATGTGTTTCCAGACAGATATATCATTTTATTTCAAACTGTTATCTTTAGCTAAATCTTAGACTGGTTCGTGAGGTTGTCACTCCATTTCTGGTTTTGTACTTAAATGGATTTCTTCGTTATTGGCTATTGTTATTTAGATTTTGTTAAGCTTCCGCATTTTATCTCAATTATCTAGTCAATGTTTATTACTTTCAATTGTTAATAAATCAATGCAGTTAACACGTTGGCTTGTCTAGTGGGTGCAACGTTAGGCGCCATCACGGCCTGAAGGTGGGATTTCGGGTCGTGACAAGTTGGTATCAGAGCACTAGGTTGCTTAGGTCTCACAAATCATGGACAAACTTGGTAGAGTATGAGGGATCGGTACGGAGACGTCTGTACTTATCCCCTAGAGGCTGCAAAGTTAGGAATAACTTCACTTTTCTTCTTCTTTGTCGTGCGATTTGAATTCTAAATGCTAATTGAGTTTCGATTCTATTTTCTCGTTGTGACGACCCGACCGGTCGTTTCAGGAATTTAAGCTTCGTTCGGTGGTGTAAAGTCATAAATAGGTTCACATTGTGTATATCGACCTGCATACGTGGTTAGATTCAGTTACCGGATAATTCGGAGTCGAATTGGGAGAAATTTTTTAGTTTTGGAAGCTTAAGTGATGAAAGTTGACCGGAGGTTTGACTTTGGTGTAAATGGCCTCGGAATGAGTTTTGGTTAATGTCAACGGCTTCGTGTGATAATTTTGGACTTAGGCGCGCGTCCGGAATTGGTTTTGGAGGTCCGTAGAGTGATTTGAGGTAATTTTGCGAAAGTTAGAATTTCGGCGATTTCGGCCGATAGGTGAAATTTTGATATCGGGCTTGGAATGGAATTCCGAGAGTAGCTGTAGATCCATTGTGTCATTTGGGTATTGTTTGCAAAATTTCATGTCGTTCCGGGTTGATTTGATAGGTTTCAACGCGAGTCTTGATATTGAAGTTGTGAAAATTCCTATGTTTGATTTTTGGTTTGATTCGTCGTTTTAGTGTTATTGTATATGTTTTGAAACCTCGAGCGAGTCCGTGTTAGGTTATATGACTTGTGTGTGTGGTTGGACAGGGTCCCAGGGGCCCCGGGTGTGTTCCGGATAGTCTTCGGGTCATTTTTCTCCTTTTTGGCACTGTTGTTCCGTCTGCTGTCTTTCCTTCTATGCGATTGCGAAAGCTGAGCCATGATCGGATTGTATCAATTTGGACCGCACAGTTTTTCTTAATCGCGATCACATAGCTCCATTCTCGATTGCGGAAGTCCATCCTTTTCTTCTTCGCGTTCGCTTCCACTTGCACGCGATGGCATAGTTAATCCATCTGTGGGCATCAGGTCATTCTTCTACGCGATCGCATTCCGTGCTTCACGATCGCGTAGTGTAGCGTTGAGGCAGCATATATTTCCTTATGTGCGATCGCAGATGTTCCTTCGCGATCGCGTAGAATCATTTCTGGCCAATAATATTTTCCTCTACACGATCGCATACGTAGTCTCGCGATCGTGATGCTTTACATACCTGGGCAGAATATAAGTTTCCAAAATCGGGGGTTTCACCATTTTAAACATATTTTGACTTCTAGAACTCGGTTTTGGGCGATTCCTTGAGGGATTTTCACACAAATCGAATGGGTAAGTGTTTTTCCACTAGAATTAAATATATTTCATGAATTAGTTCTTGTTTTTATCATTTAAATTGTGTTTTGGGTTGAGGGGATTGTGGCTTTTGAAAGAAAACTTCAAAAATGAAAATTCATGATTTGAATGACCAAATGTTATTGGAATTGGATAAATTTAGTATGGGTGAACTCGAATCGGAATTTGTAAAATTTGTCGTGTTTCGAGGTGCGGGCCTGGGGGGTCGACTTTTGGGTCGATTTTTATAAATTTGCAAAGATTGAAACTTTATTATTCGGAATCGTTCCTTATACGTTTTATTAGTATTTTGATGTTGTTTAAGTTGATTCTGAGCCGTCCGGAGGCCTTCCCGCCCGAGAAGTCTATTTTTGAGTACCGGGTTGTCGTCTTTGAGGTAAGCATCCTGCCTAACCTTGTGTGGGGGAACTACCCCTTAGGATTGAGTCTTCTATGTTGATTGTAGTCCGCGTACGCGAGGTGACGAGTGTGTACTCGAACTTATTTGCAAATAGTTGCCCGTTAGTGAGTTTTGGGTCTTATGTTCCCTGTATATGAATTGAACTTGTTATATCTAAATTCCTGATTCCTAATCTCATCTCCTCCTGTTCAAGTTAGAAGTACTTGCCTGGCATTCCTTGTTTCTTATATGATCTTAATTGACTTAAATGAAGACTTTGTTTTTCCTACCGATATGCTATGTCTTCCTTCATATGCTGCCTAATTACTGAACATTGTTCAAACTAAGTTTATTCGGTGAAGCTACTTGTCTAAGTGAGATTGGTTATAGTTGATTTCCCTTGCCGGGATGATTTGGTTTCTTGGTTGCGAACTCGATTGTATAGAATCATTGCTATATTTGCCTTGTTTTCCCCTCGTTATGCTGTTCTCTCTCTGTGTTTGGCATTCCTCTCAGTGGCTACTTCTTATGAGTGAGTTTTTACTACTTTTGTGAATTAAGCCTTTGTATTGATTTTCTCATCGCACGTTGTGTTCGGACTTGTTTGCTTTCGCGCCGGTTGTGGAAATATATGTTGTTTTCTGTCGCATACTGGTTGTTTTTCCTCAGTGGCTGCATTGCATATTTAAATTGGGACTACGGACAGAGATCCGAGAGCTT